>QPMI01000223.1:0-30283 GCA_004431415.1 Cyanophora paradoxa | reverse complement strand
TTCAGCGATTGGGGTCCCTTTATATATATAGAAGATTTTTCTTTAAGTAGTTTTGGGTCCCCCAATCATTTTTTGTTGGAAATCGAGAAAGTATCCCTACGAAATTTATCCACATGATATATCGAGTGGTTCAGTACAAAAAGGATGAATTGTATTCAGCAATAAACAGCATATCCCAGCCTAGTAATATGCTGGGAAAATAATTTAGACATGTTTCGATTTCTCCCTCTGTTTGAGTAAGGGACATCATACAAATATTTGACAAAGCAGACTGCATTGGCTGCATACTTTCGCTGACATGAACTTGCTATTTTCATGGCTCTATAGGTATCATCGGTTTGATATAGATCTCTTAGCGTTGGCTATTTTTTCGTTAAACTTTTTGATTTGAGCCTTACCTTTTTCAGTTTGCTGGTACTCTTCATAGCTCTCTTCTGGGCTTCACTGAGTGGCATTTTCCTCTGTCTCTCTTAATATATATAGAGAATTCTTTAAATCATTTTTGTTCTTTAACTCTCTGTCCAAATCTCTCAATATACATAAGTTTGAAATGCTTACTAGCAATGCTACAAATGGTTCGATTTCCAAGGTCTCCCATGTTTTCTTGTCCTTATTCCATCTGCAATCTATCCTTTTGCGATATCTTTTTTAAGAAAAGGCACCTGAAACCAGCAACCAATGTGTTTGTTGTACTGAGTTCTGCGTACATTTCAATCAATGCAGATCTACCCTCTCTGAACCTCTCTATATCATCTCTGCGAAGATTATCCATTTTTGGAATGAACTGGTTGCACCAATCAGGAAAAGATTAACTGCATGTCTATTCCTTGCTCTTTCTTGTTCTAATTCTCTCTGCCTTCGCTCTCTTTCTTCTAATTCAAGTTGTTTCTTTCGCTCCTCTGCTTCTTTCTGGATTTGCTTTTTTCTTTCCAATTCCTCCTCCTTTATGATAATCCTGCATTATTGCAGAAATTATCCTTACGGTTTTTATGTCGATCTCCGCATTTCTTGCATATATCTTCCCTCCTTGCACCATTTGGCATAAATCGTTTAATGCAGCAGTTGCCAACAAGAACCACAATCTTTTTATCCACATGCAAGATGTAGCATTGTTCTTCAATATGATGCTTGCAAGCACAGCTGTTTGAGTGTGGAGGAAGGCTTTCGTGAGTCAAATCATACTTTGCAAGTTTCAAATACAAAGAGTTCATATATTTGCTTCTCCCCAAAGCGACAAAGTCTTTAAAGTTATTAGATCCACAAAGAAACATTAATGTAGCCTTCAAGCGTTCCAGAGAAGATGTTGCTTTGTTCTCTGCCATTGTCCTTTTATATATATAGAAGATATTTCTTTAAGTAGTTTTCATCAAATTTTTGCGTTCGGAATATCCCCATTTCAAACCTCCCCTTTTAGTAGGAACAAGTTAGGAACTATGCCCCGAATTAGCAACAGACTCATTAGAGAGAAGAAATGGGAACTCATGGGATTACTGGGAACACTGTATGCAGCCCATGAAATTACAGAGGCTGAATATGACCGGGAAATCGGATTTATTTCAAGGGGCAGACCCACTTTAGCGAAATTAACCAGAAAAGCCAATAACCTCTATGATAAAGTTGAAACTCTTGATGAACTCGATCGCCTGAGGCAAATAGAACCAGAGGCAGAAGATGGTACAGCAATGAATGAATTATATCGCTGGCTCACTTACAGAGCCAGAAGGGAAGTTGTTGTTGATGTGATTGAATATTTAGATAGAATTGCAACCTCTCTACCAAAACGTTTAAGAGACAGTCTAGATCAATTCAGGGCAATCAAAGTTCGCTTATCGTTTATCTGCAAGTTCGTAAAAGTCAGCAATCCACAGGTTTGGATATCGAAATACATTTACAGCGATTATTTTGTATTAACCAAATCGAGAAATATTCGAACTGAGCTGAATAAAGCAGCCCAAATGTGTCAGGAGCAGATGAATGTTGTTGATAGCTATCGATTGGAGAGAATCGAAATGCTCAGAGTTGCTATTATGAGTTATGCCCAACTGGTGGTTGCTATGTTAAAACACCTGATTCAATTGCAGCCAAGAGAGCCACAGTGAATATTCGAAATATTGATGATTCTTGCTTCGAAAATGCAGTTTTGGCATGGATCCATAGGAAAGATGTGAATTCCCACAAGAGAAGTGAGCTAACACAATATCGCAAATGGAAATACTCACAACTACATACATCCTCTGGCTCTCAATTTCGATAACATCCCATTCCTGTTCCCTGTGATGCTGAAATCATTGATAAATTCGAATCTCAAAATGCAGGCATCAGCATAAACATATTTGGAATGGATCGAGATGTTATATATCCCCTACATCAATCCAGCAACCCAGGCAGAAAGCAAAAGATTAATCTCATGCTCATTCATGATGATGAAGGGAATGGTCACTATATTACAATCATGTCCCTTTCAAGACTTCTCAGAGTTGCCCTTGATAAAACCAAGGATCAAAAGTTACACTACTGTGACACATGCTTATCTCGATTCAGGTCTGAGGCTAAACTCACTGCTCATGTGGACTCAAACAGATGCATTGATTGGAGACTCTCAAAGGGAATCACTCCTAAGCCTGAGACCACCATAGAGTTTGGACTGAAAACCTCAGGAAAACTGTGTGGCTTCCTGTTGTGGTATACTGCAAGATTGAACATAGAAGCATCCCCATTGATGCATCAAAATCCAAGAGAGAAGTCTCAGCAGTCAACATAAGAATAGTCACTGGGGCAGATGTTCAAGATTTTCGATTTGAGGGGCAGGATCCAATGGGAGGTCTGTTTGAATGCTTGGAGTCCAAAGCAAGAGAACTAATCGATTTCCTGTTTACCAATATTCCCATGAATGAACTCACAGATGAGCAGAAAGCAATTTACAAGGCTACTAAACACTGTTACCTTTGCAGTGAGAGGTTCACTAAGGAAAACTTCAAATGCAGGGATCATGATCATCACACAGGCAATTATATTGCTCCTGCATGCAGAAACTGTAATCTACATAGGAGAATCTCAAAGCAAACCAAAGTTGCAGTTGTTGTTGACCAAATGGATGAATGTGGGACATTCATTTTCAGAAAAATAGCAGGCATGGGTGATAAAAAGCGAATCGAAATCCTTTCGAAAAACTTTGATCAATACCTTTCATTGCAATGGGGTCTTTACAAGTTCATTGATGCAAGTAATTTTATGGACTTTGGGGCTGCTGATGTAGATGACTTAATGGACAAATTCCAAGCCTTCAGAAGGCTTTCACACTCAGTATATGGATTGGACCCAGTTCATTATGTATCTGCACCTGGGTTATCTTGGGATGCTATGCTTAGGACCACCAAGGCAAAAATAGAGCTTATAAGTGATGTAGAGCAATACGAATTTGTTGAGAGGGGAATCAGGGGTGGCTTTGCAACAATGCCTTGTAGGTATGCTGAGGCTGATGGTGAGAACTCCCATATTATGCTGTTTGATGCTAACAACTTGTATGGCTACTGCTTGAGTCAGCCTATTCCAGTTGGTGATTTTAGATGGGAGACCGAATTCAACCCACAAGATAACAGATCCAGTTTCCTGGAAGTTGATCTGGATTACCCAATTAGGCTGTTTCTAGATCACAGTGATTTCCCCCTAATTATAAACAAGAAATAGTAGAATATGCAGAATTATCACAATATCAAAAGAGCCTATTGGATCTCTCAGGAGAAGAGCTTGATAAGACCCCTAAGCTAACTGCAACCTTTGGTTCTGTGACAAACTATGTGATTTCTGAGCCTCTTCTACAGTATATTCTGACCAAAGGTGTGAAACTAAAGAAGGTTCACAGGGTCCTATCATTTACTGTGGCTCCTGTAATGAAACCCTACATTGAGCTGAACACTGATATGAGAAGGAAAGCAGTGAATAAATTCGAGGCTGATTTCTATAAACTCATGAATAACTCAATCTATGGGAAATGCATTGAATCATGTAGAGGTAGATCTGTGGTTAAGATTGCCAACAGTGAGAAACTGTTTATGAAATATGCAGCCTCTCCTTTAGTGAAATCAACAAGTCCCATAAGTGAAAGGGCAGTTGCCTTTGAGTTTTACACAAAACATGTGAAGCTAGATAAGCCTGTTGCTATTGGGGCTTATGTTTTGGATACTGCCAAACTGCATAACTACAAGTTCTTCTATGATACTGTAAGGTCCCAGTGGGCAAAAGCAAAGTTACTATTCCATGATACTGATTCCTTTTGTCTATATATCGAATCTCAGACCCTCCAAAAAGACCTAGAGAATATATCCTTTAATCTGGACTTAGGGGGATCTAACAGAATGACCCCAGGTAAATACAAAAATGAGATGCCAGGTTCTGCTATATTGGAGTATGTAGGTCTGAGAGCCAAAGTTTACAGTTTCAGAACTGCTGAGATTGAGAGAAGTAAGCTATCTGGGACTTCCACTGAGGAACTCCAATTCAATGATTTTAAGGAGTGTTTATTTGCAGGTATCAGCAAGACTGTGACTGCAAAGCAGAAAAGAAGGGCAGATCACACAATAATAGATACTGTGAGTAGAAGGGTTGCCCTAAACTGCTTTGATGCAAAGAGATACATCTTACCAGATGGTATTAATTCTGTTCCTTTTAATTAAGAGATGCCAGCAACTGGAAGAATAGTAAGGAGAACCACTGAGCAACTACAAGGTAACCTACTGCCTATCACAGTTCCCAAGGAGGAAAAGGGAGAATCTCGAATTGTAAAAAGTCAGAGATGAAAGAGCTTGTCCCAGTAGAGATCCCAGTTGCTATTGCAGTGAAAGAAACCAGCAAGATTGCCAAGAGATTCTATGATGTGAGAACTGGTTACAAAGGGCTTCAAGCTATGAGGGCTGAGTTACCTGATGAATCCTATAAGCAGTTGCAAGAGTTCTATAAAAAACAAGAAGTTGTTCAGATCAATGCACCTGCTATATCTAGGAAGAGAGATCCCATGGTCCCAATTAGGCAACCCCTTGATACCTATGTGATTGATTTGCTCTTTTTCCCAGCTTATAAGAAACAAAACAATGGCTATGATACCTTTATGACTGCAATGGAATCTACACTGAGAACTGGGTATATCATACCTATAAGGGATAAATCAGCTCTCACTACATTAGCTGCATTTAAACAGCTTGAAATGAGAGTGGCAAGACCCATAGTAAAAGTTCAATCAGATGCTGGGAGTGAATTCCAAAATCGAATATTCCAGGAGTATTTATCTAGTAAATTCATAGAACACCAAGTGAGTGGAACTGCTGACCATAGAAGCCAAGGTCGAATTGAAGCCTTTAACAAGCAGATTAAGAGACTGATCACAAACTATTGCATAGCTAATAACACAGCTAGATTCTTTGATGTGTTAGGTGATATTGAGTATAATTACAATAATACAGTTCACTCAGCTACTAAGATGAAGCCAGGTGAAACTACAGAGGAGCATTATAGGTATATAGTAGGATTAGAAGATGAAAGATTCAAGAAATCAATAGCTTATCTTGATACCATGCAGCCTGGCATGTTTGTTAGAGTGAAAGTGGAGAAGAATCCCTTTGCTAAACAGGGTAACAATTGGTCTAGGATGGTTTACACTGTTGATAGTAGAGAAGGCTTTAAGTTTAAGCTAAAGAGTCCCACTGGAGAGATCATAGATAACAGGTTTGCTTTCCATGAGCTGTTGCCTGTGAATGCAGTTGAGTATCTGGAAACCCTACAGTGGATGCCTTAGAGCAAGCTAAAGAGGAAGCTAGGGTTGATGCTGCTATAAGAAGAGAGGGTATAGAAGCTTCTAATGAAGTCCCAGATAAGCCTTTGATAGAGGCTAGAAAGGAGAAGGCTGGCAAAGTTAACAGGGAACTCAAAAAGCTCACTATAGCAGGAACACAGAAACTTTCAGAAGTGAATAGCCAGAGATGGTATAATGACTTTCAGACTACTAAGGAGTCATATACAGCCCCTAAACCTCAAAGAACACTAAGAGAAAGGACCAAAACTAGCTAGTTTGCTAGGCGAAAACTCGTTTTTTCCAAATATATGTATGACTGATATACATATATGCATATGATATACACATTGTCTTGTAGATCTTTTCAAGCGCTTCACAGCGATATGCAGAACGTTGCGATTTGATAATCTGGTGATGAGATACAAGCGTTTGAAGATGCCGATTATCGATTTTTCGAGATTTCGGAATGATGCATCATAATGATGTAATAATGATGTATCATAAACACATAACATATATATATCGCCGTGATCGTCATGATCTCCCGAGTTCGATGGTGTGTCATATATATCATATACATATGCATCGTCATTATGACATCATTTCGTAACATAACACGTCCGTCATCGTCTTTTTTCCGCAGCGAACAGATAAGTGAACAGTTAACGAGACAACTATTGTAATAGTGTACTGCAACAACAATTGAAAACAAGATATGCGGGAAAGCTATTGAAAGACAATGAAGCAAATTGCGAACAATTAAGTGAACAGTTAAGTGGACACCTGTTGGGAGTAGGCAGTGTCTACTCGTTTATCGTGAAACGGTGTCCACTTAACTGTTCATTTAACTGTTGACGAAAACCCATGCATTATGACATCATATCATTAAACCACATACAAAACACTAAAATGCATGTATCTCTTCACCAACTCATCATGTGACAAAACCAAAACAGATTCGGAATCCTCTTAACGAGGCCTGCCTGACGATGTAAGTATCATAGGCTCAATAATTCATATGTTTATAAGCATCTCCCCTTGATTCCCCCTATTATATAATATTTATATTAAAGTGGACTCAAGGTTGACTCATATTAATCGTAAAAGTAGTAATAGTATATGGATTTTGTTACGAATTCAATGCAAGGGTTGACTAAGTGGGTTGAGTTGACTCAAATTTCACAGGAAATAACAATGAATCAGAGTATAAAATGCATTTTTTGAATCAACTACACCAACTAACACTGAGATTTTCACAATATAAGAGGTCCTTACTGAATATGGTATGTGTCACAGGTGTCACAGGTTTATCCCAAAGTTTCTCCTATAAAGAGTGAATTTTCAAAAGTTTGGGATGGACCTGTGACACCTGTGACACTCGATTAAATCATTTATTCATTTAATTAGAAATACATAGATAAGATTATTACTGAGTTTTTCATTATAAAAGAGATCCTTACTAAATATGGTATGTGTCACAGGTGTCACAGGTTTATCCCAAAGTTTCTCCTATAAAGAATGAATTTTCAAAAGTTTGGGATGGACCTGTGACACCTGTGACACCCAATTATTTCAAAAAACCTAAGGGTCCCCCCTTAGACTCAACAAAACAATGATAAAATCATATAAGTTTCATGTATAATTACGATTGAATTCAATAAGAGATCGATTTGTTAATATAAACAAATGAATCTAATATGGATCTTAATCGAGTTAAGCGATATATTTCCGATTAAATGAATTTAAATTTAATTAAATTTAATCGAGAAAGTACATGAATATAATATCGATTAAATCAATTAACTTTTAGACCAATCACACATAGTAAAATGCGGAGTTTTAACCAGAGGCAAGATATAATTGAGATTCAGTTATATTATTCGGAAATATATACAGATTATCGATTAACTCAGTAAGACTAATCGGAAAATAAGAGAAATTTACGATAAAATATCGAAAAGAATACAAAATAATCGAAATAATTGAATATTCGATAAGATATACACAGATTATCGATTGATTGAAATAGAATATACGAGATATATCAACAAAATCAATTATGATAAGCCGAGGGTTAAAACTCCGCATTTTACTATGTGTCCTACGTCTTCGCGCACCGCCTGAATGTCACGGTGGCGGTTCCCACGCCGAGCCCCAGTCCGAGCCCCAGCGCCACCCCCAGCCCGAGCTCCTCCGGCATGCCGGTACGCATTGCAATCGCGAGCCGCTGTTGATCTTGCGCTCAGCGTTGGCGCAGTCGCCGAGCCCGATTGCAAGTCTCGCGACGCTCTCGCCGAGCGCGACCCCGGCGCCGGCGTCGGCGACGCCCACGCCAAGCCCGAGCCCCACTGCGGCGCCGGCCGCGGCGCCGCCAACGCCGACGCCGGCGGCGGCGTCGAACTCGACGAGCGCCACGCCGGACGGGGCGATGACGGCCGGCGTGACCGGCCCGACGTCGACGGTGGTCGTGCAGTCCAACGTGACCGAGCAATCCACCACCATCTCCACCAGCTTCGACACCGAGAGCAAGGTGCGTTGGCAATATTAATTGATGCATGAAATCGTTTATCTTATAATTAGTATATATATGGATACATCATCTGTCGACGTCACTCTGCGTGAATGAAGCTGATCCCGGGGGCTTTTGCGCAGTGCAAGGACTGGAAGCACTCGTTCAACCCGAACAAGGAGCGCAAGAGCCTGCTCGACACGCTCAACAACGGCCGTTCGGACAAGGACAAGTTCGACGACTCAATGATCACCGTCGGCAACGCCGACTGCAAGAGCTCGTGCGCGGCTTTTCTGCATTCCTAACCTGCTAGCGCTGCGCAGTCGACGTCTCAAAAATGATTTCGAGTTTCGCGCCCACAGGCGCAAGGCGGCCCGCCGCCTTCTGGCCACGACGGGCGCCGTCGGCGTCGTCGTGCGGGACCAGATCACCGCCGGCGGCACGACCGGCTCCGTCGGCGCCTCCGCCCTCTTCACGGCGCTCAAGACGGCCGTCACCGCCGGCCAAGTCACCGTGAGCGCGATGCTCGAATGCACCAATAAGCCATTGATATCTGACGCGTTTCCGCCGCATGCGCAGGTCAACGGGGTGAAGGCCTCGGGCATCGCCGACCCCGTCGTGAAGGTGTACGCGCCGGGCACGTTCACGTACACGCCGCCCGTCGCGGCGGCGGCGGCCGTGCAGGCGGCCCCCGCGGCGCTCTCCATCCGCTTCGAGTCGACCCAGGCCCAGTGCGAGGCGTACATGGCCTCCCTCCCCGCCGGCCTCCTCGACGTGCGCTCAAGCTCATAAACTCAAAATTCTTGCTAAGAATTCCGTTGACGCTGTCCGACGGCGGGCGCAGGCGGAGGACGCGCTGTACGTCGCCGTCAACGCGCTCCGGGGCCCCATCTCGCGCTCGCAGGTCGCCATCGCCGGCATCTCCTGCACCGGCAGCGGCGTCCTCGTCGCCGCCTCGTTCGGCGGCGGCGGCGCCTACGCGACGGGCAAGGCGCTCGCCGACGCCGTCCAGGCGACCGTCACCGCCCGCACCCTCAAGCTCGGCGCCTACACCGCCACTGCCGGCGCCAGCGGCACCTCGTCCGGGTCCGAGACGTACTGGCCCTCGACCGCCGCGTCGGTTGGACTCGGCGCAGCTCTGCAGCTGGCCCTCCTGACCGGCCTCCTCGTCTCTATGTTAGGGCGCCACTAGGCATACGACGTATACGTATATGGTACATGTACACGCTGGCCCCGAGGCGTGCTGGCGACGGTTGGACCGTCAGACTACCTATGGGATTGCGCTTGGTTATTCGTTCGCACATGTATATTTTTTGATCTGACAGAAGTAGAGCTCGAGATCGGGTGCTTGCGCAAAGGAGGGGCTTGAGGCCCCTCGCGATCGAGCGGGTGGCTTTTAAGTTCGCGGGCCCGGGGCCGGGCAGGGGGCGTAGGCGTAGGCGTCAGTTAGCTCGAGCTCCAAGGGCCGTGCAAGGAGGATGCCATCGGCTCGCGTACGCGTTGCCCCGCATCGGACGAGTACGGGCCCGGGGCAGTTAACGCTGGCCTAGCGGAGGCACCTTACGCTGCGCATGCGGGCGACCGTCGGACGGCAGCTGCAGCTCAGGTGGCCGCGGGAAGCAGGCGCCGGCGCCGGCAGCGGGGGCGGGGGCGGGCAGGGCGATCGCGAGCTCGCCTCCATCTGAGGGTCTTGATCTCCGCCTGCAGCAGCTTGCAACATGCGCGGCGGCTGGATCCGGAACTTTAGATAATCCGGGCATGGCCACAGCTTTCGACCCTGCAGCTGCGGCGGCTGGAGCCCCGATCCCTGAAATCCCGACTTCGCGACCCTAGGCCTAGGCCTAGGTATTTCATTTCGTCGACATCCTCCTCCGGGCTTGCCAGGCGTTGTATTTACATATTAGCTAGGAAAATGCCCCCTGAACTACAGAGCTGTACAGGGAGTCAACAAGTTAAGAATCGAACTTATGGGCCGCGGTTTCCGCTACGCTCAGCGGCGGAGGTGGCTGATGCGGTGGAGGGCGAGGGCCTTGCCCGCCTCGAAGGCGACCAGGTAGGCCGCCAGGATCCCCAGGTTCGCCCACTGCGTTGCAGAGCTCGGGTTTCGGTTCGAAGCTCGAGAGGACGAATTGAACCAGAAATCAAGACGTTTGACCTGGCGGTCGGGATTCAGGTCGTAGCGCGCCAGAATCGACGCCCCCGTCGGAAAGCAGAGCCCGAGCCTCGCCGCCCTGCAGAGGGAGTGAGGTGCACGTGCGATCGCGAGTGGGCCCGGAAAGCAGCGACACATAAAGATCCAAAGAAGATGGCGCACTGGGGGCTGCAGCCCGCAAACACGATGTTCGAGAGCTCGTTCACCGCCAGCCCCTCGAAGGGGTACCTGAACATGATCCGTACTTCATGAGAAGGAACGGTCCACCCGCGGGCTTGCGGTGGGCCCATGGCCAGTGGGGGTGGCACCGGAACCAGAGGAAATAGAAGAACCATATCCAGCCCTTTGGAATGTCCGGGCCCGAGATCTACGGCAGGATCAGCGAATGTGGGGCGACCGGCGAGCGCGAGCAACGGGGCCGGTCCCGGGGACGCGCCATGAAGCCCGAGAAGAAGGCGCCGCACGCGAGGGTGGCGGAGGCGACCGAGAAGACCACCGGCGCGATCTGACCACGAGGCGCGCGGCACGCGTCGCTCTGCAAAAGTGTCGAGCAGAGGCGGCGGGGGCGAGGGCGGACCGGGAGGGCGAGGGCGAGGAACTCGATGAAGGCGCTGTTGACGAGCGTCCAGAGGCACGCCAGCAGCACCGCGTACCCCATCCGCCTGCGCGACGGCAGACGCGCGATCAAACTTCGAATTCGTGACGCTACATCGAAAATTTAAAAACTGTATTAGTCGCCATCGATATTGAAGAGTCGCCCCGCCATGGCCAAGGGACGCGTACGCACGCGTCAGTCTGGAAGCCGCAGAGGGGGTATGCCACTGCAATGAAGGCGATTGAGTTGATGACGTGAAACGTGGACAGCACGACGAGGTTGGACGCCTGCGAAGGCCTAGGGTCAGGCCTAGGTCCGGCGCGAGAACCACTGGCCCGTGGCACTGCGGCATGTGCTGCAGTTGGCCATATGCATGGCGACGGCACCTGGTGCGCAAGCGGGTTGACGAGGCCTGCGTGTAGCCGCGGCAGTCAGAGCAGCGCAGAAACCTTTCCACGGTTGTTACACTCGGCGGCCGCACCCTGGGCGCGCTCTCGGTAGTAGACCTCTCGCAGCCCGCAATGACTTGTGATGTCGCCGAGCGATCTGAAAAGATATCGATTGGAGGAGTGAATTGGGGGAAGGAGCTCGAGTCTGGAGCGAGTACGCAGCGCGACGGGACCTGAAGTAGAAGAAGAGGGTAATGCAGTACATGGCGGAGAGGCGGAGGCGGGCGGAGGGCTGGTCCGCCCCCAGCTGGTACCTGCCAGAGGATCCTCTGTCAGCAGGGCAGCTAGCGCTGTACATGTGGAAAGCTGCGGGAAGCAGGCACCAGGTCGTGCCGGCGATCAGGGCGACGGCCAAATTGCTGGGGGAGGGTCAGAGGGGAGCTCGAGCTCGGGCCGGCCGTGGCCATGGATCGGACAGAGCGGGCTCGGAACGCACCTGAAGACGCTGACCCAGAAGCGCTGCCGCTCGCGCCAGAGCCAACGCGCTTTGCGGCCCACCAGCAGCGCCACCTGCACGCGCGAATCGACTGTGGGACTGGTGGCGCCCGAGCGCCGGGGAAGGTCAAGGTTACCTGGCGCCCGAATCCAGGCCGCTGGGGCACGCGAGGCGGCTCCTGGGCAGCCACTGCGAGCGCGTTGGGCCCGGGGAAGACATTCAGATATGGCCGACTGATCGGATGAAGGCGATGGGATGGCATCGAACGCACAGGTGCCCTCGAGCTCCGTAACCTGCTCCTGGAGCTTCCGTGCCAGCGGACTCGCCTGCGGATCCCGACGTCAGGATCAGATCTAGAGATCTGGATCTAGAACAGCACTAAATTCAAAGGATCCGGAGATATAGAACGCTTTCGCGCGGTTGGGACGACGTGCCTTGAAGGAAGCCGCAATCTCGTCAGCAGCGCGCTTCATGTGCGAGCGCGAGGGCACCGTCGCCTCATTGGCGACCGGCGCGGGATCGCCCGCAGTCGACATCGTTGACAGGTTTGAGGACGCGGTTGACTTCGAGGCGGCTTGCAAAAATTGGCCAGCTGCGCGCTTGGCCGAGCGGCCAGCCGCAGTCTGCGCAAGCAATTCGTATACGGTTACATCGCTGATCGTACACCCCAGGTGATTATAACGTCGAAATCGCGCTTTTCCAAACGTGCACTCTCGAGCTCGCACCTCGATGACGAAGTCTGCCGGGTTGCGGAGCGGTGGAAGATCGTAGCCTGCGAAGATCCGTCAGCCCATTGGCAGTTGTTGCCAGGTTCGATAAGTTACAGAGGACAGCAAACCCAGCTCGGAGAAGAAATCCAGCACTTTTGAGCATCGATCGCCAATTTCGCCTGAATGGATTCCGGCGGTGACCGGGTGCAATGCGGCGAGTTTTGCGATGAACGAAGTGCGAACCGCAGTAAACGGGGAAGCCGCCTCTCTTGAGCAAAATCAGGCAGTCGAAAAGGGAGAACAGCTGCTGCGACGGTTGGCTGCCCGGCACATCAGCTGCAGTTGAAGTCGCCATCGTACACTCGGCTTTCCAACTTACTGGATGGTCGCAACAGTCGCCTGCCCTCCGCTCGCGATGCTGCGCAGCAGCTGTGCAAACATATCAAGCGAAGCAGTATTAATCGGCCGTCAGGACGAAAAATCAGCGCTTGCCTTCCCAACGCGGAGTGCAGCCGTGGAGTCGAGGCCCGTCGTTGGCTGCAACGTCAACGGCGTAAGTATCCTTGTGGGCAGAAAGAATTCGAAGCGGCCAATTGCAAGCTCAATGGTGAACCTCGTCCAAGAAGAGAATCTGGGGGCGAGGAACGAGCTCCATCGCAATGCATGTCCGCTTCCGCATCTGCCGCGGCGTGTGATTCATCATTTGATTTTCAGCCACCCGCGATGGGGATCCGGAGCCGGAAGATGGCGCACCTCGACGGGAATGCCGCCGCTCTCGAGGGTCCCGATCACGAGGCCGCCGGCCGCCTGCAGGTCGAGCTCCCGCAGCGCCCACTCCGCCTGCCGACGTCGACGGCGTCACGTGCACGAAATTAGAAGGCGACGGCAACTGATCGAATCGCGCGTATAATCATCACAGTTCATTAACATTTGCCATTATAATTATCACAGCATAATCACAGTGAGTAGTTTTTATATTCGTGTTGCGAAACAGAGGACGAGCGCACGGCGTCGAGCTTCTCGCGGCGGGGCACGCTGGCGTCGAGGCGGACCATCGCGGAGAGGACCACCGCCTCCCGCACCGTCTGCGGCAGAGCGTCGACGTCACCGAAAAGGGCGATTGCGGATGGCCGATCAAGAGCGCGAGGGACCGGAAAACGCCGATCAATTGCACCATGGTGGGGAAGAGGAGGTCGAACTGCTCGACGTACGACGAGACGCGCGCGAAGCCGCCGTTGGGGGGCAGCGGCCGCCCGTTCAGCTTGATCTCCCCCGTCACGGTCCCCGTCGTCTTGCGCCCCGCGAGGACGTCGATGAGGGTTGTCTTCCCCGCCCCCGACGCGCCCATGAGGACCGTGAGGCTGCCGCCCCTCACGTATCCCGTGATCTCATTGAGGAGCCGTTTCGGCGGGTCGCCTGCAAATGTACAGTGCGTGATTATCAGCTTGATTTACATATATGCATGGGCAGAAACCGACACGAGACGAGTGACGAAGCGCACCGGCCTTCTCGGCGGGGACGTCGTAGCAGAGGTTGCGGAAGGTGAGCGCCGCAGCGGGCGCGGGCGCAGGCGCCTTTTTGTCGGATTCGCGCTCGCTGTCCATGCGTACGACGTCAACCGAGACGACCAGGACTGGATCCATGGCGATCTGCTTTCCGTTTGGTTCCCCGTGTTCGGAACTTGCCATCTCCCAACGCATTTCGAGCTCTGCGGGCGCGGGTGCCGGGGCCGCTTCGGCCTTAAGCTTGTCATTGGGAGCTTGCACATGTACATCTGCCTCTGCGGTTGAACCGCCAGTTCCAGAAGAAATTGCGCGCCGAGGACGGAAGTATCGCGCGCCGAGCATCGCCACCGTGAGCCACGCTAGCCAGAAGCCAAGCGCGATCAGAACGTTGTACCTGTAGAATGTTTTGTTATTATTATACATGTTGGGAAACGCTGGTGCAACCGACACGCGTGCAAGAAATCACGAAGAGAATAGCATGTTGCACTATAGCTGTCGATATTCGAAATTTAAGTGGTCGGCGCACCAGTACCAGGAGGGATCACTGTTCATTCCGAAAGTTTCGAGAATGACAGCCCCGCCATTTGGGCGGCCGTCGACCGGCAGGTCCCGTAGCTCTGCCGTGTGGATCGAGTCAAATGCAAGGGTAATTATAATGCCGATAGCCGCGTGCACGTGCTCATGCATGTGCGCATTCGCGCCCGTACGCACCGTTGATGCTGAGGGCCTCGTGCGGGTACGAGAAGTAGGAGCAGTAGCGGGCCCACTTCCACCAGGCGGGCAGCGAGGTCCGCGGGACGAGGAAGCCGGCAAAGATGAACGAGAGGGCGGGCAGGATGGGCGCCAGCGAGGCGCAGACCTGTGCGGCATAGTATTGATATCGATATCATTGCGATTTCACGAGCGACAGCGGAGCTCATGATGATGATTTAGGGCACCTCGCGGACGGCGAAGACCTGGCACAGCGCCAGGACGGACGCGTCGGCAATCAAGGACATCTGCACGCCCCCGGCCGCGGCCGTCAGTCGGGCCCAGGAGCCCGCTTACAACTCGCAGAACGAGCCTCGAACATGACGAGGAGGAAGCGAGCGAATCGTTGATGCGTGTCCACCACCTGCAGGCCCGCCGCGTGGTACGCCACGAGCGAGAAGAGCACGACCTGCTCGCCCGCCAGCGCCCTCAGCAAGCTTAAGCGGTAGCGTTCAAAAGTTGTTTGTAGCTGAAGCACCTCGACGAAGAGTCTGGGAAGCTCTGACATAACATTCGCGACGATCCACTGCGAGAACAAATGTCAGACTGGACCGGACGTTCTGCGGCATAGAAGTGAATGCGGGAATTCGAAGGCTTTCGAACGCACGAGCTCGGGGCGGTACGTCCCGTCCTGCGTCTGCGCGTGCATGACCCGCCGGTTCTCATAGTTGATGTCGATCTGCCGTGATCGAGGTGTTATGCCACCGCCTCTGAATGCACGGGATGAAATAATTATTTAATTATATATAAGGTTCTACGTGTACGCGACCTTTGAGAGAGCCATGAAGGCGTACACGAGGAGGCACGCCTGCGAAGAGGGTTAAACACGACGACGGACGTGTACGCGTACACAAAACCCGCAGGCGCGTGTGGCGCCGTCGGCGTGCGCCGCGGTGCGCGCCTGCAGGAACGAAATGCGGTTGATGGCGCCGGTGGTCGTCGCAGGCATCTGCAGACTCGAGCTCACGAGGCGACGTCGACGTCGACGGGGCTCAAATTGCGAGAAACAAAGAGCAGAGCGCGATTTGCCTGGCAAAAGAGAGTGCCGAGAATGAAGGCTATCACGAGGGATTGGATGGTGCGGGAGATGAGGGGCCGCCGATTCCGGAAGAGGAGCTTGTTGAAACGCTCGTAGAGGATGTCGAACTGACCGCGTAATTAATCATAGAAGACTGACTGGAATTATGAATATAATGGAAGGTTTTCCGCATGGAGGCCGCACCTGCTTTGTGGGGTGCGCGGCGTAGCGGCGCTCTAGCTCAATCTGCGTGAAAGAGTTTTGAAAAGGCCTAGGCTTGCTTTACGGCGAACGTATGGTTCTCGCCTCGGGATCGACTTCGATGCCGATGGTCTCAGACGCCAGAGTGTTCATGGCAGAGGCGGCTAGGAGGCTGCAAAAAGCGCGATCGTATCGATCGTTCAATCGGTTCCAGCGGCCAATTCGAGCACTTGAAAAAAATCACCTCAACCGCCTGGGGCGTGGAACGACGTCGACGTCGACAACAAAACCGATGCTCTCACTGCTCTGCAGCTGGTTGCTGAAAATCGGCGAGGTTTGCATAAGAGAGCGAGGCCGGGAAAATCCAAGATTGCAATTGGGCGTCCACTGATCATGGTCACGATTACCTGGCCGTGACCGTACGCGTGGGCACATGTGCAGCGTTCGCAGCCGCAGGCGCATTCTTGTCGGAGAGGAGCGCATCCTTGGTCCCTACACCTGGAGCTCGTCCGCCCTTGACCTGCAGCCGGCCGCGGGCACATAATTACATATAGTTATAAGCACATATCCGTCTCATTGGTCGAGATCTTGTTTCTTTGAAGAGGCGACAGTTGAGCACCGCTTCTGGGACGTTGACCTCGAGCTTGTGATCAGCAAATCGGACAGATCTCGAGTCCGGAACGATATTGACGTTGATTGACCCAGACGAAATAGTGCAGGTTGTCGGAAGCCGGTGACTGCGAAAATACAATACTTTTAATTTACAATTTTACCCTTGCAAGATGTTGGGCACGCGAGCTCGCCAGTACCTTAGCGTCTTGCTGTTGGACATCGATATCAGAGAAGACCCTGGTGAACCTTTGACCTGCAGCCGAGGGAACTTTGGGTGCAACTCATGCGGTGCGCATGCGGAGAGCTCGAGGCGAGTGTGTGCGCACCGGCCGCGGGGCGCTGTTCGGAGAAAGGGACGCGGCGAGCTGTTTGCGGGGCATCGACGCAACCGAGACGAGGAAATCCTGCGCCCGGCCGTCGTTTGAGTTCGTTCGTGCTCAAATGGAAGGCAATCGGGTCATGAATCAGTAAAGAAGGGATTAACGTGTATTATCGCAGGGGGGGGGGGGGGGGGGGGGGGGGGGGGGGGGCGCACGGGCGGGCTGAGGGCGTCGACGTTCTTGATCCCGCGCTCCTCAAAGTGGCGGACGGGGGCGAGGCCGCCTGGGCCCTGCGCGGCGTTGAATAGCGAAGGAACTCGAGCTCGAAGAGAAGAAAGCGGAGGGGATCCGGATTGGAGAACGGGCGCGCCTGGTAGGCGCACTGGCCGGGGGCGAGGAGGATCAGCTGGTCGAACAGGCTGTAGACGTCCCTGCACGGCGCTGTGTGTCAGCACCGGCAGCGCAGGTCATAATGTTTCCACCCGTGCATGTCGCACCAAGAGGGCTGTAGGAGCGAGCAGACGACGGCCACACCGGACTCGGCGAAGCTGCGAAGGGCGCGGCAGAGGTCGAGAGACCCTGCAGCGTCCAGACCTGTAGAGACGTCATCGCCACCGGCAGGCACCAAAGAAATGTAGTGGAAGCCGTGGGACCGGCGCGGGGCGGCCGCGCGCACCGTCGGTGGGTTGGTCGAGCATCACGACGCCCTTGCCGCCCTGCGACGGCCGTGAGCTGCACGCCTCTTCACAACGCCAACGAGCTCGAGGAGGGACGCGCCCCCACGAGCTCGATCGCCACTGTCAGCCGCCGCCGCTCGCCGCCGGAGATGCCGCGCACGTTCTGGTCTCCGACGAACGAATCCATCACCTGCGGGCAGCGTTTGCGACGTCGACAGGGCACTGACGCCAAACAAACGGCCGGCGCCGGCGCACCTGAATAAGATTCAAGACCATTCCAGCAGTGAGGCTCATTGCGTGTGCGTCCCGCAAATCAGAAGCGTCGCGCTCGCCCTTAGTGGGCCGCTTCATGCGTGCGGCGAACACGAGTGCCTCCTTGACCGTTAGCTGGGCTGCAAACATATATATTAATAACCGTTGAATTCAGATCTAGAGTAGACGAATGCAGATCGAGAATGTGGAGCGCTAGCTGAAGCTTAATTATAATTACAAGAATCTCGGAAGCACGCGTACGGTAGTGGCACCCGTCGTCTTGCCGAACGAGTACGACCCGCCTGTGCACGAAGCCCGTCTAAGATTAATAATATTCACCAGTACGGAAGTTTTCGATTATGAGGAAAACCCACATGCCTTGAGAAGGCGGAATTATTGCGAGCCGGCTCGCCGTTCAGCTTCACGCTTCCTCCCACGCGCCCGGCCTGCCTGAGCTCTCCGCAGCGGTTCGCAAGAATCCGAAGCAACGCGCTCTGCGTTTACGTAACAGTGAACTTCGAATTTGACCTCGAAGAGACGTCGATATTCATGCATATGCCATGGTGTACGAAACCAAAATGCCGACCTTGCCGGAGAAGGCCGGCCCGAGGATACAGGTCATGGTACCGGGCTGTTCGCGGGCATGTACAGGCGTTCAAATTAATGCGTGTCGACAGGTGAAGCTGAAAGCATTATCAACAAGGATGACGCTGCACTCACGCGTATTTCACCCGAAATGGGGGCGAGAACGTGGCGCCAACGTAATCGCTTGCCGATATTGATGCCAGTACTCGCACTGATAGTCCTGCTCACGGTACTACTATAATTGTAAGCTCCCCGACACGCGCACCCAGCGGCGTGTATCTGGGAACGGATCGGAGTCGTCGGCGCACCTCGCCATCCTGGAACCGGCACCCGCCTTGCGCGTCGTCTCTGCAGCGTCTATAGCTAGCGCCTGCCGCTGCGCCTTCCGCTGCGACGGGGCATCTCTGACCGAGAAGCTCACGCCCTCTGCGCATGCGCGGGCATCGAATCATCACCAGAGATTTCCATGTCGCGGTCTCGCGAGTAACAAAGTATACGTAGAAGTCTTAAGTCTTACATATATATTCAAAAGAATTTAGGATTGCGCATTCTGAAGCTATTGGGATCCTTGTCGTGCATACGCATGCGCATGTGATCATAAATCTCTTCTGTATACCCGAACAAAGTATCAAGTACTTCACACGGAATAGTAAGCCCCTAGTTATAATGAACAGACAAGATGAAACATCCTGAATCGTTAGCTATTTTTAATAAGGTATCCATATAACCAATATCAGGATATCGATTGCGCTCTTTGTCCGAAAGAAAGCGATCTAGACAAATATTCCGCACCGAATGTGATGGTGCAGGTGCCGAATGTTTCGATGTCAGACAGCACCTAATTACGACCCGCAGATGTCACGTGAACGGGCGGGTATATTGTAATTTAATACGAGATCTAGATCTAGAGTGCAGTCACCTCAGCCGGCTTCGACCCCACACCGGGCTGCTTTGGCAGAACAACAAAGTCCTGCGTGATCAAGAGTACGTTATATATAATTAACGTTCAAGCTAGAAACTCCCCACTCCGTCCAGAATGCGCGAAGGAGCTCCAAGCACCGGTGGTAGAAGGGCAGTGGATGGGCGAGCGACAGCTCGCGGGTGGTCGGCCGCCGCCACGAGACGCTCAATGATTTCGTCCAGCTGGCGCTTTGGCTCGCCCCGCAGCAGCTGCGGTCGAACGATGTCATGATCAGTTCCCTCGACTCTGCGCGTGATCGATATCGTTCCCGAGGACCTGCTTCTCGACGGTGCGGCAGAGCGCGCGCAGCTGCTCGGGGCGCGCGTTCGCCACGTTGTCCAGGCCGGGCGGGAGGCGGGGGGAGAGGCGGATGAAGTCTTCCCCCAAGAGGCTCTCGGCCTGCAGGCGCGTTAGAAGCTCGGGGCGAGCTCGCGATCGGGCGGGCGACTGGCCATGTCCGTCGCGCAGTCGCCGGTGCCTGCAGATGCGACGTGCCTAGTGAACTTGGGAATCTAGAAAATAGTAGGAGGTGGTATCGTTTAATTTGATGCAGCACACCGTCCAGTATGCAGCTAATGGCGGGGAGAAGCCACCTGCGAGAAATTCTAAGCTCAAATTTTCCCTAACAGGATGCACAAAAGAGCTCACTTAAGCGCGTTCCACTTGCTTGCCGCCGAGGAGCTGGCCCAGTGGGTGTTGCGTCAGGTAACACGCATATGTGGATGTCGCAGCGCAAAGCCGGCGATAATGCAATATGTCGCACTTCATAGGCACGTCGGCCGAGCCAGTGCCCAGTGACACCATGAGGATCTTTCGCCCTGCGGGCATAAGCGGATCAGGAAATACGGCGACGCGGGAGGTGAATTGCGCCTCGGGTACCAGGGAACAGGCGAGAGGCTTCGGCGTGAGCGATGAGTGCCGGGTTGTTTGATGCAAGACTTGCAATCGAGCTCACAGTGTCAGGCCTATCGATATCTGTGCTCGGGTCACCGCGCGCGCACCAGCCGTCGACGAAAGTGCTGTAGTCCTTGTGCGCGTAGATGCCGGGGCAGTGGAGGCGGACGGGCGCGAGGATGGCGGGCGCCGCCACCGCCGCCTGCTCGCGATCGAACGTTACCTTGCGAAGCGCACGCTTTATGGTGGCCATGGGGGCCGGGATTGCCGTCGCACGCGGAGGACGTCGCGGAGCAGCAGATTGTGAGCGTCGGGATCGGCAAGCGCCTGGGCCTGTGCGGGCGTCGGGCTGGAGCTGCGAGAAAAGAGAAGCCTCGGCCAGGGGCGCGGCACACTGTGGAGAAGTAGACGGGGCATCTCTCCTCAATGTCGTACGTCGGGACCTGGCGAAAAGGGGGCAAGGCGTCAGGACCAAGCTTAAGGGCACAAGCTTAAGCAAGCGAGGGCTCGATCTAGAGGCACGTACGACAAGGAAGGCGCCGGTGTCGGCAAGGCGACCGTCTCCAGTGAATTCTTTGAAAACCTCGCGGGCCGCTTGCTGCAGGCGCGGGTCTCAGGCGAGGTCCAGGAGGGGAGAACGGAGCTCCAAGGGGTAGTGCCTACGTCGCTGAAAATGGGGCCGCGGAGGGCTCGAAAGAGGGCGACGGGGGCCGAGTAGCTTGGGAAGACCTCAATCCATCGCTCGATCAGTGTGGCGACCTGCGCGCGGGAGCACAGCTGCGCTCAGAGATCTGGCGCATGGGAGGGAAAGCGTTGACGGCATGTAGGAGGCTTATATTAGGGGCACGTCGGACCAAATTCTCTGCAGGCACAATGGGCTTTCCGTCGCGGAGACCGAACGTTGCCATGGCAACCAGTGCTCCGGCGCTCGTGCCTGCGATCCGACACGCCATACCGTAGTAGTACGCATATTAATATTAGCCGTTTCCATAAATATTATGTATATCAGCGAGTGTCTGATCCACTGCACGGCTCAGCGCACCAGCGACGACGTCGAACAGCTCATGGATCGGCTGCGCATGTGGAGCACAAGCGCCCGGCGTCAGGCGCCCTGAGGCGCTCAAAAATACCCTGGCCGCCGCCTGCGCGGTGCGCACCCGCCCCGCCCTCGCGGAGATGTACCTGCGCACGGCGTGCAGCCCTTAGAAGGCACGCGCGCATGCACGCGGCCGCGGATCCGAACAGCGCACTCGATGAGCTTCGCCGGAACAATTCCCTTGGCTGCGCACGACGACACGCGTATGCGCGCGGCATCCGATGATCAGCGCGGGCTTCAATATATATTAATTCAAGATTCGCGATCGCGATCATGGCATCGGTGCCGCAAGCATATTCATATTCTTAGTTAGAATTCACCTCCGCCGCCATCTGCAGGATCCGGAGGAGCGGTCAAGATCCGGTGCCGCGGCGCGCGCGCGCGCCTTGCAAATTGGGACGAAATTAAATGCGCACCGATGGCGAGGACGCGAACAGGGGGCAAGTCCGGATCGACTGCGTGAGAGAAACTGTGAGGCTTCTCTACATCGTGATCAGCTCCAACGTTGACGTTGGGCCGCGGCCGGAGAAGCTGAGGCGGTGCGCGGCTTTCGCGATCGTCTTTCATGCTCGAGCTCATGACACTGCAGCTGGTGATCTTTCACGGAAGGAGCACAAATTCATACGGTTCTAATTGTATTTCACGCGCAAGCATATGTGCCGCGCGTGTATATGTGTATAGCTATAGCGAGCGCTAGCGCTGGCGAGCGCTGCATGCAACTAGGTAGGCTGGCTGTACTATAGGCGCTGTACTACGGTAGTCAAAGCTAGCGCTGCACTGTCGCCGAGCCGACGTCGCACCGCAGCTGTGCATGCGCATGCAGGGCCTTGCAGGCTGCATCCTGCAGGCGCCGGCGCGCGCGGCGGCGCTCCGATTCGGTGAGGCCGACTAACAGCAGCTCTCACAGTGTGCTCCGCGCCCCGGGCCGGCCTGCACCCGCGGTGACGTCGACGGCGCGGTCCGACGGTCCAGGCTGCAGCGCTAGCCTACTAGTAGTACTACGGTACTTGCAGTACTCCTACGCCTAGTACGTATACGGTAGCTGGCATCTCGGACTCGGAGGCCGACTCTGGCCGAGTCGGGACTCGGGAGTCCGGACTCGGGACTCGAGTACGTCGGGAGTCCGACGGTCGGGACTTGGGAGACGGGAGTCACGGGACTCGGGAGTCGGGACTGATTTGATCGAGCATATGAATCATTGAATATTTCAAGTTCTCTGTTGTTTTTTTCTTTTTGTGGGGCAACGTCGACGTCATCGTTGAAAGAGCCTCCGAGCTCGGGGCCTCGGGCGGCACGTATACGTACCCGGTACCGTACCTAGTACTTGGAACTTAGAGCCGCTGAGCACATCGACAGCGAGATCGAGTCATGCGACATCGATGATCGATATCATGGCATACACTGTGACACATTGCACACGATCGCGATGGGGGCCAATTGCAACCGGTGCGTATCGCCGGCCCGGCGCCGGCCCGGTTGCGGCGGCCGCGGACGCCGCAACCGGGCCGAATGTTCATATTGAGCGCGAGCGCGACTCGCGGCGATCGCGGACCGTCGGACCGCCGCCGGTACGCGCCTACCGTCTACTCCGCGCGCGGCCCGCGGCCGGCCCGCGGGGTGGGCCGCGGGCCGCGGCCGTTAAGTGAGTCGACAGTGACTAATGTCAGCCCGACTCGGCGATTGTCAGGTGATTATAATATTGGTAGACGGAATCTCATTTAGACGAGTATATATAGACCGTCGGACGAGCGATGATTCGTCCAACTAAAACCATTATTACCGGTCGTAGACGCGGGGCGCTAGTAGCCGCGCTACCATAGTAACCATACAACTGTAAGCATACTGTAACCATAGTTATGCGTCACATCGATATCAGGCTATTATCAGCGGCACCAATTGCAAGGCTGTGACCCAGCTCGCCTATCTTTGCATGCATATGGCGCCGATAGCGGGGTTTTTTGGTAGGCCTAGGGTAAGTTGGGTAACGTCATCGTTGAAAGAGCCTCCGGGGCCCGGGCTCGGGCGGCTCGTACCCGGTACCTGAAAGATAGTGACATCGATCATCGATATCAGCGATATCGAATCATTATTATCGATCGGCCAGTAGTAGCTATAGTACTATAAGGTGTTCATTGTTCAGTGAACGTACGCTGCAGCTGTTTCAAAGTTTGAACTCCGAGCTCCTCGTCCCCGGCCCCCCTCCCTCTCTCCCTCCCCCCCCTCCGCCTCCCCTCCCCCCGCCCGCCCCCCCCCCCCCCCCCCCCCCCCCCCCCCCCCACCCCCTCACCCCCCACCCCCACACACACACTCGATCCCTGCCCCACGATGCCCCATGGCCATGGCCACGTGCACCCGGCCCCTCCCCCGATATCGATCCGGATCCGGAGAGCTTCGAATTCTCGCCGCGATATCAAGAAAGATAAGTGTCCGACAATCGCTCATATGATCAGAGCATGAGAGTTCGAGCTTCCGGATCCGAGGCTCCGCTGCCAGAATCCGCGCCAGGGCCGTGGCAGGGGGGCTGAAAACACGTACAAGTGAAGCAAGAAATCGACAGGAGCAAAAAACAAGACGAAGAGCCAATAGCGAAAACTCATATGCATGGAGCTCGAGATCTTCGGAAGAGACGCGCGACGGACGAGAAAGACAGAGACGTCCGACGGATTGCGAACTTCAAAGAGGAGCTTGAGGCCTGAGGAGCTTGAGAGACACGAAAAAAGCTCGAGCTAGACTCTAGACTCTGAAAAAGAGCTCGATCGCGAGCTAGACTCATGAAGGGGACAGCAGACGAAATCGGCCCGACTCCACCTCCGCCTTCACATGCTCCCACTCTAGAGGGCAGCAGCCCTCCCGTGCTCAACCCACACGCGCAGCTAAAAAAGCCCGCCTTGACCCCTCCTCAGCTACCCCTCCTGCTCAATATGACCCCGAACTCCCCCCTTCCAACCTCCCCCGCGAAATCACACACATTGGCTTCATCGACCTCTGGCTCCGGGAAACTGACTGGTGGGACTCTTTCCGAGCGGAGGCCCAGGCTACCAATGTTGCCCTCAAGAGACGCCCACGCCTTATGACCCCCGCATCACAAGCCGACCGCGACTTCTATGAATCCCCGGCCGGGCTCGACTTCCTTTTCATTACCTCCCGAGCCCTTTTCGCAGAGCTCTGCCCTACACTCCGCGCACTAAACTCCCCGCCCCTTCCCTCCGGACCTACTCCCCGGGTAATATACACGGACGCCAGCACACAAAAACAGGGCTCCGCCTCCGTCCGAACCACTTACGCCGGCCTTGCACCCCTCGAAAATAATCCCGACCTGCCTGACAAAATCGAGTTCGCCCACCGCCTCCCGGCGTCCAACATAACGTGAACCTGGGAGAGCTAGCAGGCACAATCTCCGCAGCATTCACGTATTTCGGGCCCACGGCGGGAAAATTATCACGGACAGTCAGAACACTATCCGAGCCCTGACAGCCTTCGCCTTTCAAGACCCTTCATCTTTCTCCCATCCCATCAACTTCCGCACCCTGCTCCGCCGAGAAGACGGGCCCTTCTCCTCAACGCTCGAACGCAATACGCCATTCGTATCGCCCAAGACCCGAACTTCCAAGTCACGCTTCAGTGGTCCCCTCTCACCAACCAAAGACCATCCCGCGGCCACCTGCAACGGCTCCGACACCAACGACGACCCGCCGCCCGGCCCCCTCTTCCCCCCGCCGACCCCGTGTCCCCCTCAGCGGACCAGCTGCCCCCCTACCTACCGCCCCGCAGACGTTCTCTGCCTCGGCTCCCTACCACTATATTGGTGGAATGGACATCCCCGATGCCCGACTCCTTTTTTCGGACGACTCCTCTCCACCCCTCCCCCCGTCACTATTCTCGTCCCTCTTCCCGCCTCGCCGGCACATTCGCACATATATTCTAGCTGACAGCCCCACCGACTACAATTTCCTCCGATGCCAAGCGGACCTTGTTGACTATGTAGATGCCTCCGAGACTACCAACACCCACCTGGTCCTTGACCTCGTCCCCCTCGCGTCCGCCAGACTT
Organism: Cyanophora paradoxa; assembly: GCA_004431415.1. Lineage (NCBI taxonomy): Eukaryota > Glaucocystophyceae > Cyanophorales > Cyanophoraceae > Cyanophora > Cyanophora paradoxa. Next base: position 4,726 of record QPMI01000223.1, on the reverse strand, counting down.
GAACGCGCCTTCACGGCGGAGGACACCGTCATCTGGAACCGCTGCATCCGACTTCCCAAAGATCATACTCTTTTTCCTTCCGACGAACACCTGACTATCGTCTCGGACTGCGACATCCTCCGCGCCTACTCCGCTTTCCTTGAAGCCTTAGGACGCAGAGACATCACTCACAACATCTCCTTCCAGTGCTGCTCCCCTCCCAACCCAATCTTCCTTCAACCACTCCCCGAGGACGCCCCTGATGTTGACTACCCTGATCCCGGGCCTACAAGGAAACTCGCCCTCGACTATTACTTAGCCCATCCTAGGGGCTCCGGCCCCACCTGGCATTTCTACCCCACTTCCCTCTGCAAACCCGCTGTCCCCGCCGACCGTGACACGCCTCTCCCCGCCTGGTACTGGGACGAGGATCTTACACTCGCCCCCACCTCCCAGACCGAAGCTGGCACCCCTCTGGTCGCGTACCACCGTTGCGACCCTGGCATGTGGGGCATCCCTATTTCCTCCCTGATCGCAGAACAATGGGCACGGGGACCCGCCCTGTCCTGCCAGCACTGCCACCCCACCCCCGCCCCGCCTGGCCCCCCACCCACGTTCCCTCTCCGCAACCAAACCGGCGCCCTTCCTGTTTTATTCGAACGCTATGGACGCCGAGCCATCCCCTACTCAGCTGCCATCGACCCTGACGGCCCCAGGTATGATCGCCGAGTACTTCCCCTCCTCGACGGCATAAAATCCCGCCTGGCTGCCCTTAAAGCGGCCCCCCTCTCCCTCATCGACCCCAACCCTCGGTCTGGGGCCCACCTGGCCACACCCGTTCTCCTCGCACAACCCATACCTGCAGAACCCGTCGACGCTTTCTTCAGACTTCTCCAAAACCGACAAGTCTCCTTCCGCCTGCATGCCCCGACCACCCCCAAGTGCCTCTTCCTCTCGTCCTCCCACGCAACCTCGATCCTCATGGGCACAGCCCCCACTGCCCTTTCTCTCAAAGCCCGCGCAGGCCAGCCACAACTGGACCGACCCTACGTCCCGCACCCTTTCTCCCCTACGGAATACGATTATATTCTCCTCCCCCTGCCCCCCTCTGGGTCCCGACCCTGGCGACTAGCAATCATCTCGGCCCGCCTCCGCGAAATCCGCATCCTGGACGTCACCCGCAAACCCGCCTCCGACGTCACGGCCCCTCTTAAAGACTGGGTCATCAACTGGTGGACGGCGACTCTCCGCCCCGGCGACTCCTCCCCACGCTCGGCCTGGAAGTACGACACCAGCACCTTCCCCACACAAGCCTGGAAAAACGTTCACACGGGTGAAGACGCTCTCTTCGTCATGACCGCTGCTGAGTTCATTGGCCGCGGTGAGGAAGTCCACCTGTATGGCAAAGGACGGGGCCGCCCCATCCCCTTCCACGCCCCCATCTACCGGGAGCGTTGGCGGCCGCTCTCCTTCTCCGGGACCCTGAGGTTCTCCTGGGGACAGTCCAGGCCAACGACCCGGCATTCACAACAAAACGACAGCGCATGACCCCGCGCACCAGCTCCCGCCCTTCCCAGCACACGGCAGCCAAAGCCCGCCGTCCGGTCAGACGCAAGCGAGACCCCACCCCTCCTCCCTTCCGTCCTCCCCTCTCCCCCCCGTCCCTTACACCGGTAACCCCCCGGTCCCCCAATTCCCCTCCCTCCTCCCCGCAGCCCCCCACCCCCCCCCCACCCTGCCCTTCCCCACCCCCACGCCCCCCGGCGCCCGAGGCCCGACCAACTGCTTCCCCAGGCCGAACCCCCGCTCACCCGACTGAATTTCCCCTCCCTCGCCCCCTGACGCTGGCGGAGAAAAGTTGGCTGGGGAATGCCTTCCGGTTTGCAGACAATGATTACTGCGCGGAGCAAACTCTCATGTCGAAACCCCCCCTCCCACCCGCCCCCCGACCTGACCCTCATCGCCACTCCCTCATTCGACGAGGCGACCTTATCCACCTCCGGCCGAATGCCGCCCTCAGCCTCCCCCTCGTGGAAGCCTTCCTTGACATGCTCTCCTCCCGTGAAGCCGCCCTGGCCTCGCCTCACCCTGCCTACTTCCTGTCGTCCAGCTCCTACCCCGCTAGTGCAGCCTCCCAATTTGACTCTCGGGGCTCTGCCCTTCTCCCCCTGCACCAATACCTTCCCCCCGGACGCCTTCTCGATGCCCGCCTTGTCCTTGTCCCCATCCTTACCTATCGCCCCACTCATCATACCCCACCAGCCCCCTCGCCGACCCTTCCCTCAAGCAGATCCCGGCACCCTCCCGGGACACTGGCACCTACTTGCTTTATTTCCTCAGACGCGCTCGTTCTACATTCACAACGGCTCCCTCGACGTCCCTGATCACCTTGTCTCCTTTGCACAAGACTTGGCGGCCACTTGGAGTCAACGCGACTCTGGTTCTCCCCTCCCCCTCACTCCATTCTGCAGATGGACCTATCTACGCCCGGAGACATCTCTCTCCGTTCTCCAGCCTCCCAACAGCACGGCCTGCGGCCCTCTCCTCCTCCTCACAGCTGACCTACTCAGTCGCTCCTCAGCACTTGCCCCGTCGGACTTGCCCCGCCCCCCAGCCTACATTCAGGTCGACAATGCTGCGCTCCGCAGATACCGTGAATATATTGCCCTCAGCCTCTGCTACGGGTCCGTCACCCTCGACTCTATATGCTGTGGCCCTGCCCTCCCGGCCCTCAGACCCCCACCGACCTTCCCGGGGCGCCCCCGACCGCCACGCCGCCCCCCGGTCTCCACTGGCGGCACCCTGCCTACCCTCGCTATAGACTCCCCACCACCCTCCCCCGACCGCCCAGCCCTCCCGCGCTCCCCAACTGTGCTTGAGTCTACCCCGCCTCGCCCTGCAGGGCCCGCCACCCCCCTCCCTCCCGGGGCTCGCTACGCCCAAGAACTCGCCTCTCAGCTCGCTGACCTGGCCCGCAACGAAGCTTCCGCAACAGCACGCCGTCTCTTCCGGCCGTCCCACGTGACCCCACTCGAGGCGGCGACCATCCTAGCTGAAGCCGCTCACCGCGACGCCGCCCAGCCGCCACCACGGTCCGCCAAAACATCTAAAACGGCCGCAAAGAAAGAGGCGGCCCGGACCCCGGCCAAGAACCGTATCCCGAACCCAGCCTATACTCCTGACAACTGCCACAATGACGCCGTTGACAAGCTTGCCAAAACGGCCCCAGACGCCCCCCTCTCAGCCCTTCTCTTCATTCCCCACAGTTTCAAATGCTTCCTCATCCGCGTCGGCCTCCCGCCCCCGTCATCCCAAGGCCCAGTTCCAGGAGCCGAGCCCTACAGAGGCAGACTCCATGCATACCGCGTTGAGGGGGACCCCCGCTCTCACTTCCTAGCCGAAGCCTCCCTCTCCCAATACCTCGACTGGCGCCAGCTTCGCAACGCGGGGGCCGTCCTCAGCAATCCTCACGTTACCCTCGCCCCAGCCCTCTCCCTCGTGTCCGACAAGCCACCGGACCGCCGTACCCCACAGGCGATCACCTCCGCAAAGTCAAGATTCCAGTGCATTCTTGGAGGCCTCCCCTCCCTCACCATCCGCCTCCTCCACGACCCCGACCTATACGGCCCTCTCTTTCCTGACGGTATCGCCCACTGCCCCTTCTGTCACCTCCCCCCCACCCCTGCCCCAGTCCCCGAGGACCCTACTTCCCCACCCCCACCCTCCCCGCCCCCTGCCACGTGCACCCCCCCGGGCTCCCCCCCGCCCTCTTCCCCACCGAGGGCCGCAGACCCCAGACAGCCCGACCCTACAACCCACCCCCCCGAAGACTTCATTCACATATTTACTTGCCCCGCCGCTCGCCTCCTCCTCCAAGCTCTCCAGGACGCACTCGTGACCTTCCTCCGCACCCGGGTTCTCCGCCACTCGCCCAAACCCTTAGGACACGACGACACTATTTTTCAACTCTTTCCCTTCCTCCGCCTCGTCTCCCCTGACCCCGCCTCTCCCCTCCAATCCGCCCTCCTCTCCCCCACCGAAAATCCGGCCCTTTTCCGCCCCCCAGTCTCACCGATACCCTATGGACAAAGCTTAGCCCGGCCTTGGCTGACATACTCCCCTCCCCGCTCCTGCCCTCCTGCGCCTCGGTACCCCGGCAGGATTGCCCGCCCTCTGCGCAGCCCTGGGCATCAACAAGACCACCACAATGTCAATCCAAAAAGATTTAGCGCTACTCCTCGACCAACACCTCCGTGCGATCTGGAGGGACCGCTGCGCCCGCAACCACGCCTGGGAGCTCCGACAGGGCATCACTGACAGAACCAAACGTCGATACCGCAAACATGCCGACACCAAACCCTCCCGCTCGCCGCCAGTACAGCCGCCTAGTCCCCCCCCCCCCCCCCCCCCCCCCGCCCCTCCCTCCATGATACCATCTCCATCACTGACTTCTGCTGCGGATTGGACTCGGAAAGCCAACCATGGGTTCTCCTGGAAAATTTCCGCCAGGCAATTGCACGACTCCCTGCCTCCCCCTCGCCCCAGACCGCCCCCTCCCCCAGGCCCCCCTCCCCCCAGCCGCCCAATGCGGCACCGTAGCCATGACATCTGACTTCTCTTGCACCTGTGGCACCCGATTTGCCTCCGCAGCTGCCCTCCAGGCCCACTCCGACGCCAGACGGGAAAGTGCCCGCTCGCCCGGAGACCACCTCATACTCTAGACCTGCCTCCCAACCTGCTGCACCCC
>QPMI01000222.1:0-152032 GCA_004431415.1 Cyanophora paradoxa | reverse complement strand
CATCAAGTGCAAGATCACTGAGTCACGATCATCGATATCATGATCATCATGCATATGGCATGATCGATATCACTCTATGACTCTATGAGAGTCATGGAAATGCAAATGGCCCAGTCACTGAGTGGCATGATCACGATCAATTGCAATTGCAATATATTTCGGGTACGCATACGGTACGTACACTGCCAGGCCGATCATACTGGGGCAGTACTTCGGTACTTCGGATCCCCGGTTCAACGGTTCAACGGTTGCTTATAAAATTAGATAGGGGAGGGCAGACTGCACACAAGACGGCGGAACGCCGTCCCCCTCCGAATAGATAGATACTGGCCATTAATATTATTTATTAATGCTTAAGGATTACGCGCAGCAGCAGTATATACGTACTTGTACATGTCACAGTGCAATTTTTACAAATAACGTCAGTCAAAGATAGGGGAGACATCCTTGACAGGGGCACGGCGAGGAAGCAAACGCGGCTTGCGGCACGTGGGGCACTCGATGAGCCTAGGAACGCATGCTGCACAGAAAACGTGTCCACAATTTGTAAGGAGGCGCCGCTCCTTCGGGTCCCGCTCCTCGCAGCAGATCTGCGCGCGGAGCCGGCCCTGCAGTCAACTGCATATGCATGCGAGCTCCGGGTTACCAGAGGGAGCCGGGCTTACTGGACACTCGAACGTGGAGGGACCTTCGAGGCGCCTCCGCTTGACCCGCTCCTCAACAAGGGCCGCCGCCCGTTCCTCGGCAAGTACAGCGACCCGCTTCTCAGCGAGGGCAGCGGCCGGGCCCGAGCCTCGATCCGCAGTTCCTCCACCCGCTGCGCTGCCGCCTTCAGCCGCCCGCCCGCCTCTTCCAGCTCCGCCTCGCCCCACTGCCGGTTGGCGAGCCCCGCCCCGCCCTCGTAGAGCGACAGCCGATCGGAGAGAGAAGCTTTCTCCGCCTCCAGCGCCGCCGCCCGCCGCTGCTGCCCCTCCACTGCCTGCGCGAGGCGCGCCTGCAGGCTTGCGTTCTCCGCCTCCAGCGCCGCCGCCCGCTGCTGCTGCTCCGCCGCCTCCGCGAGGCGCGCCTGCAGGCCTGCATTCTCCGCCGCCAGCGCCGTCATCCGCTGCTGCTGCTCCGCCGCCTCCGCGAGGCGCGCCTGCAGGCCTGCATTCTCCGCCGCCAGCGCCGTCATCCGCTGCTGCTGCTCCGCCGCCTCCGCGAGGCGCGCCTGCAGGCCTGCATTCTCCGCCGCCAGCGCCGTCATCCGCTGCTGCTGCTCCGCCGCCTCCGCGAGGCGCGCCTGTAGGCCTGCATTCTCCGCCGCCAGCGCCGTCGTCCGCCGCTGCTGTTCCTCCGCCGCCTGCGCGAGGCGCGCCTGCAGGCCTGCGTTCTCCGCCGCCAGCGCCGTCGTCCGCCGCTGCTGTTCCTCCGCCGCCTGCGCGAGGCGCGCCTGCAGGCCTGCGTTCTCCGCCGCCAGCGCCGCCGCCCGCTGCTGCTGTTCCTCTGCCGCCTGCGCGAGGCGCGCCTGCAGGCCTGCGTTCTCCGCCGCCAGCGCCGCCGCCCGCTGCTGCTGCCCCTCCGCCGCCACCGCGAGGCGCGCCTGCAGGCCTGCGTTCTCCGCCGCCAGCGCCGCCGCCCGCCGCTGCTGTTCCTCCGCCGCCTATGCGAGGCGCGCCTGCAGGCCTGCGTTCTCCGCCGCCAGCGCCGCCGCCCGCCGCTGCTGTTCCTCCGCCGCCTATGCGAGGCGCGCCTGCAGGCCTGCGTTCTCCGCCGCCAGCGCCGCCGCCCGCCGCTGCTGTTCCTCCGCCGCCTATGCGAGGCGCGCCTGCAGGCCTGCATTCTCCGCCTCCAGCGCCGCCGCCCGCCGCTGCTGTTCCTCCGCCGCCTGCGCGAGGCGTGCCTGCAGGCCTGCATTCTCCGCCGCCAGCGCCGCCGCCCGCCGCTGCCCCTCCACCGCCTGCGCGAGGCGTGCCTGCAGGCCCGCGTTCTCCGCCGCCAGCGCCGTCGTCCGCCGCTGCTGTTCCTCCGCCGCCTGCGCGAGGCGCGCCTGCAGGCCTGCATTCTCCGCCGCCAGCGCCGCCGCCCGCTGCTGCTGCTGCTCCGCCGCCAGCGCCGCCGCCAGCGCCGCCGCCCGCTGCTGCTGCCCCTCCGCCGCCACCGCGAGGCGGATGCGGAGCTGCGCGATCTCCGCCTTCTGCGCCGCGTTCTCCGCCTGGAGCGCTGCCACGTCCGGATCCGGAGCCGCGAGGCCCCGCCGCTCTCCATTCGCCTGCGGTGGCAGCGGCTGCGGTGACGGGGCAAGCACTGCCCGAGTGGCCAGAGCAGGGGCCGCGTCCGCTCCGCTTGACGGAGGGGCTCCGCTAGCGCTCGCGATTGAAGCCCTGCCCGTAGTGGCGAAAGTGGCCGGTGCCGCTGATTGTGGCGGCTGTTGCAGAAGAAGCGGAGGTTGTACACGTCCGATGGCCATGGGGGCTTCGGCGGCTGATGCAGAGGAAGCAGTCGAAGAAGCCTCACGCGCCGCGGTTTTCGCTTCCCGTCTTACATAGCTGCGCAATCAGGTTTGCGGGGCAAGGGCATGGCAATTGGAAATTAAATGCTCTCCAATAGTGTTTGGGGCAGGGGATTAACTGGCCATGCATATGGCAACAAGTAACTGGCCATGGAAGGATCCGGATCGGGAGGAGCAGCGCCGGCGCTGGTTGCTATAGGGATGAAGCAAATATAAATCAGGCGCACTCCGCTAACTCCATGTGATCGTCCACGAAATCACCCTTGCCGCCAACGCCGAGATCGATGAGGTAGTTCGGGTGAGAACTTAATTTGCCGAGCTTCTGCAGGCGATCTGGCCACAAAGGGCGGCGCAGAATCATGATCAAGCGCCAGCGACGGCCACGGGCTGCAGCTGGGTAAGCGTTGAGTTGCGCACCGCCATCGATCTTCTGCCTGACGAAATTCACGATGACGTCTTCGCTGTAGGCGAGTCTCCGCAGCCAGTTCCCGACGTCGCACGCGTCCCATTGAGCCACGAGCTTGGCTCGCGAGGACCCGGAGCTGCGGGCGAGCGGGTCGCGGCCGCGGATCAGGATTCCAGAAATCAAAACGGGCGAGATTGATCATAAGCACCTCGCGATCGAACCAGATCTAGAGCTGCAGCTCTTTGAAGGATCCGCCACCGGCGCCCCACTGCAGAACGCTAACGTACCGAGGACAGAGGCTGAAGCATTATGAATGAACCTGATAGTGAGAGCGTTAACTCGGAAGGGTGGCGTGGGCGGCAGTCAGGATGGAAACAAGATCTAGAGCAGACGCACTGCGCAAGCTCGAAATGATCGTCCACGAAATCACCCTTGCTGCCAACGCCGAGCTCGAGATCGATGAGGTACTTCAGGTGGTACTTTAGTTCGCCGAGCTTCCGCAAGCGTTCTGGCCGCCCTCAAAAAATCAGGCGCGCGATGGGCCGGGGCCGGGGCGGCGCGGGAAGCACGTCGCGATATCGATCGTGTTTTGGGGTCCGGTGCGCACCGCCATCGATATTCTGCGAAACGAACTTCTCAACGACGTCGTCGCTGTACGTAGGCGAGACTCCGCAGCCAGTTCGCAACGTCGGAGACGCTCCATTGGAGCAGCGAGGATCTGCAGGCGGTCGCGAGCGGGCGCGGCCGCGGCCGGCGCCGGGACAAGTACGCATGCGCAGATTAGAAAAACGTACGCTCAATCGCAATTTGAACATCCAGCAACCGCACCTTTTATACGTAGTAGCTTTCGACGAAGCGGTTTCAAACTGAACATAACTATGCGAATGTGTTTCATCCAGCGATCGCGAGGTCGATCGGGTGTATGCCCTATGCATAGCTATATATATTTGGCTAGCTACAGCGCCTTATAAGGGGCAGCTTAAGGGGGAAGGGCAGGCGCACCTCTGAAACTTGAAGTGATCGTCGTGATAGTTGACCTTGCTGCCAACTCCGAGATCACTCAGGAAATTCGGGTGGAAACCCAGCTCGCTGACCTTCCGCAGGAGATCTTCGCGGGATCGATATCGCGGAGAATCAGCGATGTGCTAGGAAGGCAGAGCAGTCATTCGCTGCGGTCGGGAAACGCACCTCCATTTATCTTTTGAAGGACGAACTTCTCGACCACAGCATCGCTGTAAGCATTCCTCCTCAGCCAGTTCGCGACGTCTTCGACGGTCCATTTACCTATATATATCGCGATCGATGGGCTTCGTTTGCAAGGAGCTGGAGCTGTCGGGGATGATAATGAGCGAATGGCCATGGGGCGTACGCGTGCATGTGGGGACGCGAGTTCGGGCCGGACGCCGGATCGGATATATATATAAGCGGTGAACGGCGCGGTCAGGGAAGCCCACCTTGAACTGGCCGCCGACATGTACATCGCCGACATGCTCGCGCTTCACTTTAGTACTGCTTCACGCTGCTGCCGGACCGGCGGGCCGCTTGCGCATTCACTTGACCGGACCGCTGCAAGAGAATGAGAACGGCGCGAGAACGGGACGAGAACAGCGCTTCTCCGCATCGCGTAGACGCGAAAACGGCGTCGAGATGCGCACCTGCGTGTGTGCGGCGGCGATTTCGCAAGCTTAAGAGATCCAGCAGTCCGATGATGAGGGAGCTCGAGAGGCGCGCGAGGGGCCCGAATCACGTCGGACGCAACGAGCGGGCGGCCAAGAAGACCGCACAGCTTCGCACAGACTCAGTCACTAAGACTGACTGAGTTCGAACTGGGGTACAGACATCGAAGCGTGCCGCCAGAGCAAGGTCCACGCCCTTGCCCAGTAGCTCTGCTGCTGGCACATCGCCAGCGGTGAGCGGCCGGCGTGGGCCGACATCGGAGGAGATGGCCCTGCCAACAGAGGCACGGCACTTCCTCAGCGAGCTAGAGAAAGTCGAGAAGGAGGCTGCCCTCGCGAAGGAGGATGTGATCAAGTTCTGGAAGAGCGAAGGGCCCGCGTTCCGGTGCGCCGATGTGGCACGATTGATATCTCCGCGCGTGGCCGCGGCGTCAGAGGCGTGGAGAGCTAGCGCGATCGCTTTGCGCTGCGGATCCACGTGACCGATCGCCGCTTCCCCCACGCAGAGAGTTCTGGCTCAAGCTAGATGAGGCGCTTCGGCGAGGGATCCTCACTGTCACCGTGGATGATGTACAACAGATAGCTCGAGAGAAGTTCTTCGGTTCGTTGCCGTTCGCCTCTCCCTTGCCGCCTGCCGCCACCGCCGATAGCCTCTCGCGCCCGTTTGATCCCACTCGGACGGGCCGAGCCCGCCGCGTCCGCCTCCTTCACATCTGACTCGTGCTCTCCTCAGGCCCGGACTTCTCGCAGTCGGTCCTGCAGACGATTTGCCCCGAGCTGACGGTGCCCGACCTGCTGGAGAGCAGACGGTTCCTGGAGGTCATCGTCAAGGTGGTGCGCCGTTTTCCGCACGGTTTCTCCTCTTTGCTCTCCACGATCCGCGCGCCGATGCCACCGCCAGATCCATTACACGGAGGACAAGAGGCCGGGCGAGTCGAAGCTGGCCGGCGTGCTAAACGAGACGCTAGAAAAGAGCGTGCACACCTTCCGGCGATTCGTGCTCGGCATGTTCGTGCGCGGCGTGATACGCGTCTACACGCTCATGCACAACAACTCGTTCTACGCGGGAGCCAGCGCCGTCGCGGCGGCGGCCGCCGCCGCCATCGCGCGCGGCGAGCTCGGCACGAAGCGCGCGGGCAGCAGCTCCAGAGCAGAGGGCGAGAAGAAGGCGCCCGCGTCGGCCGCGGCCTCGACGCCGGCGGCGCCGCCGCCTGCGCCGGCCGCGTCGGCGTCGGCGGCGTCGGCTGCGCCGGCAGCGAAGCCTGCCAGCAAGTCTGCCGGCGAAGCAGCACCGGCGGCGGCGCCCGCCGCAAGCGGCAGCGGCAGCGGCGGCGGCGGCGACAGCGGGCTCGTGTGGATCGCGCCCGAAGCCGACGCGGCCCTCGACGGTGCCCCCTCTGTCCTTCCGATCGTGCCGCGCGGCGGCTCACGCGCAGCCACCGCAGCGAGCGGCGCGGCGAGGAAAGCGGGCTCGGCGGCGAGCCAGCTGGCGGCGGCCGCGAAGGGCAAGACGACGCGGGAGCTGCTGGACGCCGGGCTCGTCTCAGTCACCGTGAAGCTCACGTCCTCCCCGTCGCCGGCCGCCGCGGACGGCAAGGCGGGCAAGGGCGGCTCGTCGCAGGCCGGCGCGGCCGGCGGCGAGGCGCTGCAGATGACCGTTCAGCTGGAGCAGGCGATCGGGGGCAAGAATAAGGCCAAGGAGAAGAAGGCGGTAAGCTCGGGCTCGGAGGCGGCGGCGGCGGCGGCGTCGGCGGGAGCGGGCGGCAAGGCCGCGCCGCAGGCTTCAGGCTCGGGCTCGGGCTCGGGCTCGGGCTCGGGCTCGGGCTCGGGTGCGGGGTCTGGGCCGGCCGGGGGTGCCTCGGGGTCCTCTGCGGCCTCGGCGGCGGCGGCGGCGGCGGCCTCGGCGCAGTCGCAGCTGAGCCGGTCGCTGGAGAGCGTGGGGCTCGACCTGCTCCGCACCCTCGTGATCGACCGCGTGAGCGCTGAGGCCGGCGCCGGCGGCGCGCTCCCGTTCCCCTTCTCCTTCGCGGGGGCAATCTCGTCCATCGCCCCGCCCACCTTCCAGGCCGTCGGCGCGGGCGAGCGCGGGGGCAAGCAGAACTCGCCGTCTTCGTCCTCCTCGGCCGGCGGGCAGAAGCGGCGGCGGGACTCGAGCGAGGAGAGCGCCGGCAGCGGCAGCGGCAGCAGCAGCACGTGCGAGGCGGCGGCCGGCGGGGAGGCGGCGGTCGCCGTCGGCGACGTCGGCGGCCGCAAGGCGCGCGCCGGCGGGTCTTCCCGGGGCGGCGACTCGCCGCCGCGGCAGCACCGGGAGGAGGCGGCGCTCTCGGCGACGCTGGCAATCGGCTCGCTCTCGGCGCCGCTCTCGTCGATCCCGGTGTACCCCATGGAGCTTCTGGGCCCCGCCACCTCGCCCAGCCAAGTCGCGGAGCTGATCCGCGCCGCCGTCGCCTCGGGCTTCAAGGCGGACATCGTCCTCGACGTCCAGCGCCGCCCGCCCGCCCCCGCCCCGCCCCGCCCCGCGCCGGCTCCGGCCTCGGCTCCCGCTCCGGCCCCGCCCGCCCCGTCGGGCTCGGGCTCGGGATCCGCCGCCGCGCCCAAGCCGGCGGACGCCGCCGCCGCCGCTGCGCAGCCGGCGGCTCCCGCCAAGTCCAAAAAGGAGAAGAAGAAGGAGAAGGCGGCGGCGGCGAAGGCGGCGGCTGCGGCGGAGGCGGCGGCGGCGGCGGCTGACGCGCCCAAGCCGCCGCCGCCGGCGGCGCCGGCGCCGCCCCCGAAGGACGACGTCAAGGCTCGGGAGAGGGAGGCCGAGGAGAAGAGGAAGAAAGAAGAGGCGGAGAGGCGAAAGGAGAAGGAGGAGGCGGAGCGCAAGCGCAAGGAGGACGAGAAGAGGCGGCAGCGCGAGGAGGAGGAGCGCAAGCGGCGGGAAGAGGAGCGCAGGAGGAAGGAGGACGAGGAGCGAAGGGAAGAAGAGCGGAGGCGACGCGAGGAGGAGAAGCGGCAGCGGGAGGAGGAGGAGCGGAGGCGGCGCGAGGAGGAGGAGCGGAAGGAACGGGAGCGCAAGCGGAAGGAGGACGAGAAGAAGCGGCAACGCGAGGAGGAGGAGCGCAAGCAGAGGGAGAAAAAGGAGCGCGAGCGCAAGGAGCGCGAGGAGAAGGAGCGCGCGGCGGCCGCGGCGAGGCAGCAGCAGCAGCAGGCGCAAGCGGCCGCGAGGCAGCAGCAGCAGCAGCAGCAGCAGCAGGCGGCCAGCGCAAAGCAGGCGGCGAAGCAGGCGGCGGCGGGGTCGCCGCCGGGCTCTCAGCAGCAGCAGCAGCAGCAGCAGCAGGGCGCCCGCAAGGACGGCGGCCGGCCGGCGACGGCCGCGCCCGCGGCGGCCGCGGGAGGGCGGGCGGCTCCGCGGCTGCGCAGCAGGGCGCCGGGCGCGGCGCGGCGGCCGGCGGGCCGGCGCGGGGGCCCAGCCGCCGTCCGCAGACAACTCCGGCCTTGGGAACGGGCCGAGGGGCGGCGCCGGCGGCGGCAGCCGCGCAGGGGCAGCCTGGGAGGGGCCAGCAGCAGCCCTCCGCGGCGGCGCGGCCCCGCGGCCGCCGCCCGCCCCGCGGCCCCCGCCTCCGCCCCCGCCCCGCCTCTGCCCCTGCGCGGCCGGCGTGGGAGCCCCCGCCGCGGGCGCTCCTCAGCACCCGGCCCCATCCCCGCCCCGCCCCGGCCGCCCCGCCGCCCCGCACCTTCCCCGCCCGCCTCCGCCCCTTCGCCCCCGCGCCCGCGCCCGCCCCTCGCCCCCGCCGGGGTCGCCCCGGGCCTACCCCCGCCCCTGGTCATCCCCCCCGGGGGTACGAGGCCGACGCCCCGCGCCCCTACGAGCCCTTCCCCTCCCCTTCGGGCTCCGCCGGGGGGCGCGCTCCGGCGGCGGCGCCGCCGCCGGCGCCGCCGGCGCCGCGGCCGACTGGCGCGTCATCGGCCGCAGCAGCGGCCGCGCCCCCCGAGACGACCTCTCCCTCTCCCCGCTCGCCATATCCACGCCCCTCACCCCGCACGAGGCGCGTGCCCCGCCCTGCCCGCCCTCGCGCCCCGTCGGCTCTTCCCTTACCCGCCCCGCCCGCCCACGCAGGTGTCCGCCCCCGGCTTCGGCACGGCGGCTCCTGTGGTTTCTTCCCTTCCCTCACGCGGTGCGCCCGCCGCGGCCGGGCAGCTGGCGGCCGGCGCGGCGCTGAGGCCGGCCGCAGGCGCCCTCGGCGTCTCTGTCGACGGGGGCCCCTCTTCCCTCGGCTCGGCCGGCGGCGCCGCCGCCGGCTCGCTACGGTCTCCCGTCGGGCCCGCGCCGCGAGTCGCTTCCTCCCCCGCCGCTCTCTTTGCGCGTGCCGCGGAGCAGCAACAGAAACAACAACTGCAGCAGCAGCAGCAACTGCAGCAACAGCAGCTGCAACAGCAGCAGCTGCATCATCAGCAGCAGCAGCAGATGATCGCGCATGCACAGGCACAGGCAGCGGCGGCGGCGGCAGCGGCCGCCGCCGCCGCCGCGGCGGTGGCGATGGCGGCGCCGCTGCGGGCGCGCTCGGAGCCGCTCCGCGCGGAGCCGGCCCCGTCGCCCTCTTCCTCTTCTTCGGCGGCGCCGCGGGAGTACAAGCTCTTCTCGGGCGAGGACGCGGGGCTCGGGGGCTTCGCGGGTGGCCTCACGGGCCTCCTCCGAGGCGCCGGCGTCGACGCCGACGACCTGCCCTCGACGCTCGCCGGCGACGCGATCTGGCGCGCGGCGCCGCATGCACAGGAGCCGCCGCCGTCGCCGGCGTCTATCCAGGCAGCCTTCGGGGGCGGCTTGGGACGGCCCTGAGCAAGCTTCAGGCGCAGTCGGGCCTAGGCCTGCAGCAGCAGCTCCAGCAGCAACAGCAGCGGGCGCCCATCGGCCCTCCCGCGCAGCGCGGCCCGGGCCCCGCCGCCGCCGCCGCCGCCGCCGCCGCCGCCGCCGCCGCCGCTGGCGCCGCCCTGTGGGGGGGCTCGCGCCGGCGCAGCCGCAGCTTTCGGCGCAGGCGCAGCTGCAGCGGGCGCCCGGCTTCGGGCCGCCGCACGCGCACTCGGTGGGGGCGTCCCCCCTGGGGGCCGGCCCCGGGGGGGCCCCGGGGGGTATACCCAACGGGGCCCACTCGCCCTTTGACGCCTTCCAGGCGCCGCCCCTCACTTTCGGGCCCTCCGCCGGGCAGCAGTATTGGTCCAACTTCTGACCGCCGCCCCGCCCCGCCTCGCCGGGTTGGCGGCGGCGGCCCCTTTTTTTGGCTGGGCCCCTGCGGCGATGTAATGTGACTGCGGCCCCTTTTTCACTCCTCGACGCCGCGCGCGGGGCGAAGGGGCGAGGTTTCGGAACGTGAAGGGGATGCTTAAGGGCGATGCTTCAAAACGGATTCGGTTTCGGTTTCGGGGCGATTACAATGCCGGCGCCGCGCTACATATCCGGCGTTCGACGTCATGATCAATGGTACTGTCGAGCTCGAAACGTTTAGAAATACTACGGTCACAGGTCCCGCGGCTCGGCCTTCTCCTCAGCTCGCCCGCCGCCGGCGGCGCCGGCGCGGCGCAGCAGCGCCCGCCGCGCCGGCCCCTCCACCGATCGCTCCGCGAGCCACGCGAGGAGGCCGCAGGCCGCGCAGAGGGGCAGGACGGCGCCCGGGCCGAAGCAGAAGTACCCCAAAGTGCCCCCGACCTCCCGCATGCCGGGGAGGCCGGCGCCGCCTCCTAGGAGGGCGAGGGCGATCGCCAGGTACTCGATGGCGGGCATGTGGAGGCAGTAGAGCGAGTAGGAGACGCGCCCGAGGAGGCGGAGGGGCGGCGAGGAGAGAAGGCGGGCGGAGGGGCCGGGGCCCCCGGCCCCGCGGGCAGGGGGCGAGGAGAGGGCCAGGAGCCAGATGCAGTGCACGGGTACCATCGCGAACTCGGCCCGGCTGCGGCGCGCGCGCGCTTATAATCAGAGAGCCGAAGAAAGAGTTGATCGTTATTTGAAGAGATGAAAAGCGGCGCACTGCGTGTGCAGGATCCACTGCACGTAGGCGCGGGGACCCCGGGCGTACCAGAGCAGGTAGACGATGTTCTGCGGGCGGGACGGGACGGGGCGCTTCAGAACAGAGTCGGCCGGGCGGGCGGCGGGACTTGGAAAAGAGAGAGTGCGCTCACGCCGACGAGGATGGCGGTGCAGAGCTCCGCGATCCGGGTGGGGTCGCCGAGCCGCCTCTTGAGCGCGCCGCCGTGCCGCGTGGCCAGCAGCCCGCAGCAGACTCCGCAGAAGAACTGGGCAGCCGTCAGAGCGCAGATCTAATCTAATCCAAGCCGGGGCTGGGGGAGGGGCGGGCCTGGGGTACGCGAAACGCGGGGAAGATGTGGAGGAAGCTCAGGCCCTCCAGGGTCGGCGCCCGCCGGAAGACGAGGAGGGCGGCCCCGCAGGAGGCCGCCCAGAGCGCCCCGCAGGCGGCGGCCAGGGCGCCGGCCGAGCGGCCGCGGAGCAGTGCCAGGCCCAGGGGATACAGCGCGTAGCACACGAAGAGGGCGCCGACGGTCCAGAGGTGGTCCGCCGTAGCGTACTCGGCTGCGCGGGGCGAGGCGGCCAGCCGCGTCACGGAGGCGCGGCGCGGCAGAGTGGGCAGAGGCGAACGAAGCGGAGTGGGGTGTACCGCACGTACGCACCGAAGAAGGACTGCAGGCCGAGCGCCCGCACGACGGCCGTCTCGAAGAGGAAGAGCACGTCGTCGACGACATCCCTCGAGCCGCCGCCGCCGGCGATGCGCGCCGCCGCCGGCAGGAGCCACGCGAGCAGCGCGAGGAGGTACACGGGGGCCAGCCGCGCGAGGCGGCGCCAGAGGAAGGCGTATACGGCGGGGCGCCGGAAGGAGAGCGCCGGGTGCACGGCGGCGAGCGTGAACCCCGAGAGGACGAAGAAGCAGGTGACGCAGGAGAAGTGCTCGAGGGGCACGGCGTGGATGCCCGGCAGCTCGGCCCGCACGCCGGCGCCGCCCTCCAGCGCCAGCTCGACGTCGCGCCAGGAGACCCAGCGGGTAAGGAGGTGCCCCAGCAGAATGAGCGCCGCGCAGGCCCCGCGCACGCCCTCCAGCGGGCGCAGGTCCACGGGCGCGAGCGCGTGCGGCTCGGCTCCCTCGCGGTCGGCCCCCATAAGCGAAACTGATCTGCGACGCGGATCGTCATCGACGTCAGCAACCCGCCGCCGCGAGCCGCGGTTCCGCGCGGTGGCGCTGCAGCACTCCGGCAGCGGCCGCGCGATCCGACAGCGCTGACGCGGCACGAACCGTTTATCGGGCCGCTTAGATCAGCGCTTCATGGCCAGCGCGGTTCACGGGCGCGCGGGCGCGGTTCGATCGTGCATCGATGGCGCCGGAGCTTAGCTCGTACTCCAGCTGCAGCTAGCTCCGCGCACGCCGCTCACAACGCGCTTCCGGTTCGTGCCGTCGCAGGTTCTATTGCTTCAAGGCTTTACCAACGCTGATCGACGCGGTCGCAATGCATACTCGTCTCGTCTGGTCCGGCTGCACAAGACTGTCTAAACCTATATATAGCTATGCTTAGATCTAGTACTGAAGCTGAGCTCGGCGGCGTCGCAGCGCGAGTCGGCGGAGTCGGCGGAGTCCGGGCCCCGAAGCGCGCGGGGGGTACCTGCAGTTAGCAGTTCGCCTCGATCGGCCGCATGGGCACGGGCAGGCCTGCAGCCGCGCCGGCACACGTACGCGTCGGCAAGGCCTAGGCAAGTTCAAACTAGAAGGTCAAGGCCCGGTGCAACGAGACTCGCAGCGGCAGAGTCGCCTGTCGCCGCGTACGCGTGCATGTTCACCAGTCCCGGCTCGGCCCGCGGGGAGACGCATCGATGGCAAATAATCCATATCATTTCCTCAAGCTCAATCTAAACCTGCATCTAGTTAACTGACTATAGATCTGCATAGCTATGGTACAGCAACAGAAACGATGATAAGCGAAGGGGCGCCGATGCGCGCGCGCAGAACAACGACGACGGTGGAGCGCAGCTGCACTAGCGCCGCTCACTTGACGACGTCCATGATGAGGGCCGCGCCGCCGAGGACCCACTTGTTCGCCTGGAGGCGCGTCTTGAGGCCGGCGGTGAAGACGTACGTGTTGCCGCGCTTCTGGGTCTTGTAGACGGGGCAGGCGTAGTTGCCGCGGTCCTCGACCTTGTCGACCGTGACGGCCTTGATGTTGATGACGGGCATGGGCGCGAAGAGCTCCTTGGGGCGCTGCTCGTCCAGCGCGCCCGACTTGTCGTCCCAGCGCGCGCCCTCGAGCACGAGGCCGTGGATGAAGGCGCCCTCGCGCGCCGCCTGCTCGATGTCCTCGAACGTCTTCTTCGTCACCTCCGTCTGGATGACCGTCTTGTCGAGCGGCCAGTCGTTCTTGCGCGCCGTCGTTTGCATGACGGCGGTGAGGAAGGACTGCGGGTTGAAGAGGCCGGAGAGCCAGGTGACCTTCGGGAGCTGGAGATCGGCCGCGAAGTCGGTGAGCTGCTTGATCCGCTCCAGCAGGTTGTGCACCCACGAGGAGAGCGGGCGCAGCGAGGGGTACGCCTTGTTCTCCCACGTGTCGGGCACGCGCTCGTTGTAGAGGCTGTGCATGAGCCGCTCCATGGGCTCCGAGATGGTGAGGTCGCCGCGCAGGCCCAGGTCGAGCTCGGCGAGCGAGCGCTTCATCTCCTTGAGGAGGAAGTTCATGCGCTCGATCTCCTGTAGGAACACGTTGATGTACGGCGTGCGCTCCTCGACCCGCTCCACGATCTCCTCCATCGGGAACATGTCCGGCAGCTTCTCCATGATGTCGTCGAGCGACTGCTTGGCCTTGTCCTGCAGCGAGAGGCCGCCGGCGCCGGCGCCGGCGGTCTTGGGCTGGAGCTCCACGATGTTGCGGAAGAGCGTCTCGGCCTGCTCCAGACGGAACCCGATCTCGGCGTTGGGGTGGAGCCCGAAGCAGATGGGCGACTCGGCCGTGAAGGTCGTGTCGACGTACTTGGCGTACGCCTTGAGGTTCATGGGCTTGGGGACGGGGAAGCCGGGGAAGAGCTCGAGGCCGTCCAGGAGCTCTTCCTTCATGTACGCGTTCAGGTACGCGTTGCAGAGGCGGCGGTCCCAGTCGTCCACAATGTGCCCGCCGTACATGATCTCCCCGAAGATGTACCTGGGTGGGGGCGAGAAACCGATCAGATGTGAAGTCCAGCGAGCGAGCGGGGAACAGCGGAGGGCGGGGGCAGCGCACTTGAGGTCCTCCCACGGGACCTTGGCGTTGCTCTCGAGGTAGTTGTTGCAGACCATGGCGGAGGCCGTCAGGTCGCCGATGTTGAAGGGGTACTTCATGTTCCAGCCCTGCGGCCCGAACTTCTTGCGCTCCAGCAGCACCGAGTGGAAGAAGCAGAGAGCGAAGACGATGGTGCGGAGCTCGGACTGCTTCGTGCTGTTCTCGAACATCTCCTCGGCGAAGGCCCGCATGGCGCGCGTCATGTTCGGGCGCAGGCCCTCGGGCGGCTCGTTCGTCAGCTTGATGCACGACTGCAGGATGTTGATCGGGATCACGTCCGACGGCTCGGCCGAGAGGAAGAGGCGGAAATCTTCGTGCGCCCCGTCCGCGATCTGCGGCAGAGACGCGCGCGTCAGGAAACCAGAGGAGAGAGCACAGCGGAGCCGAGCCTAGCCGACCTTGTCCATGCGCTTCTCGAGGTAGCCGCCCGTCCAGCGGGGCGTGAGGTGGACGTTCTGGAGGACGACCCAGCCGCCCGAGCGGTGCGCCTTCTCCAGCGCGCGCTCGGCGATGGGCTCCTGGCCCTGCCCCAGGGAGACGTTGGCGAGCTTGCCCGACTCGTACGTCATGCCGAACTTCTTGCCGAGGAGCTCGACCTCCTTGACGGGGTCCACGCCGGGCGAGAGGATGAAGAAGACGGCCGTGTCGGGGCGCGCGTCCTGGTACGAGACCTCGAGCCCCGGCGGCTGCGTGTTCATGTAGCGGCTGCCGAGCGTCGAGCCGACGAACGAGGCCATGGCGTCCGTCATGCGGTCCGTGCGGAGCGCGCGGATGAGCAGCAGCTTCAGGAACGGCTCGTTCGCCAGCTTCTTCCAGTCGCCGGGGAAGGGCTCCCTGTAGAAGCGCCTCAGCACGCGCGCTCTGCGGGGCGGGGCGGGGCGGGTAGCGGGGGCGGGGGTTGCACGCACTTCTCGGGCCGCTCGAGCTCGCACCACTCGCGCCAGCGCTTGGCGGAGCCCTCGACGTCGGCGGGGAGCGCCTCGAAGACCTCGAACTCCTTGAGCGTGAGCAGCGCGTTCCAGCTCGAGTCGGAGAGCCACTCGGCGCAGGGGTTGTCCTCCCCCATCGTGCGCGGGCCGCGGAGCAGGAAGTCGAGCATCGCCTGGTCGATCTCGCCCCGCTTCTGCAGGATGCGGATCGCGAGCTGCGAGCCGAAGATGAGCTTGTGCCGCTCGAAGAGGCCGGCCGCCACGTATGCGAAGACCTGCGCGCGCGCCGCGGCGTCAGCGGAGCGCAGCAGACCGAGCGGAGGAGAGGGCGGGCGCACGGTGTAGCAGGAGGTCTCGATGAGGTTCTCGACGCGCTTGGCGAGCTCGGGGTCGTCCGCCGAGAGGTCCATCCCCTTCTTCAGGATCGTCACGAAGTTGGCCATCGAGAACTGCGAGGGGGCGGGGCGGGGCGTGAGCGGGGCGAACAACAGAGGCCGGGGCTCGGCGCCGGGCGGGCGGGCGGGCGGGCGGGCCGGCGGACCTGGTACATGTGGTCGAGGACGTTGAGGGAGTCGATGAGGAAGTAGATGAGGGAGCCGCGGATGGCGACGGGGCGGTACGCCTCGCGCGCCGCCGAGATGGACTTGGCCGTCTCCTTCGCGATCTCGACCTTCTCCGCGATCTCCTTGGCCGTCCGCTTCGTCTTCTCGAGGTTCTCGATGAGGTCGATGTCCGAGAGGATGTCGCCCTGCGCGTTGGAGAGGCGGAAGAGGAGGTTGTCCTCCAGCTCCTTGAGCGTGATCTTGAACTCGTTCTGCTGCTTGAGCAGGTCGGCGCGCGTCGCCTCGAGGTCGGGCCGCTCCTTGTTGACGACCATGGCCAGCAGCTGGTCCTCCAGGCCCTCCTCCGTCACCGTGAAGTTGATGAGCGTGCACTGCGCCGCGATCTCGGGCTTGTAGTGCGGGTTCGGGAGCTTGGTCTGGAGGTAGAGGCGGAAGTTGGGGTCGTACTCGACCTCCTTGTCGCCGAGCTTGATGTAGACCTGGCGGCCCTTCTTGATGGTGGAGCGCGAGAGCACGGGCTCGAGCACGGCGTCGATGTTCTCGCCCAGGTTCTCGATGAGGACGGGCATGCCATTCTGGATGGCGTTCTCGATGGCGTCGACGTAGCGGGCCTGCGAGAGCTGGATGATCTTGAGCCCGTTCTTCTGCTCGCGGTTCATGATCCACTTGATGCCCTGCAGCTGCGGGTCGATGATGAGCGGCCAGCGGCCCGACGAGCAGACGATGGCGCCGTTCTCGACGGAGAGGCGGTCGGCGGGGAGGCCCTCGTTGTTCCAGCGCGCGATCTCCGCCTCGTCGGTCAGCTTCGTGAGCGGCTCGATGCCCTCCGTGAGCGGGATCTGGCGCTCGATGAGGTCCGGGAGCCACTTCTCGGTGACGAGCATGGTGCGGAAGCGCATGTTGAAGGCGCCAATGTACGAGACGAAGGCCGAAGAGAGGAGGACGTCGCCGATGAGCGTCCGCTCAAGCACGCTGAAGCGCTCGATCGACTCGGTCCAGCGGACCTTCTCGTCCGCGAGGCCGTTGACGAGGCGGTCGGCGAGGTTGGCGCGCGTCTGCGTCTTCTCCGCCTGCGCGATGGCCTTGAGCTTCTCGTCCGTCGCCTGGTCGAACTTGGCGGTGAGGGCGGCGAGGCGGGCCTCCAGCTCCGCCACGCGCGCCCGCACGACCGAGAGCTTCGAGTTTGCCGCCGCGAGCTTCTGGTTCGACTCCTCCAGGCGCGCGCGCTTGGGCGCGACGTCCTGGTAGATGCGGAAGTACTTGCAGATGTTGACGCACCACGAGCACATGCCGGCGGCGGCCGCCGACTTGGTCTTGATCACGTCGACGTCGAGCTTGTCGGAGACGATCTTCTGCTCGCAGGCCGTCACGCAGTTGTCGGGGATGTTCTCCTTGTCGAACGTCAGGAGCTGCTTCATGAAGGCGTCGACGTTGCCCATGAACTTCTTGCCGGCGTTCCACGAGATGTCCTTGGGGACCTTGCCGCCGGGGGCCGTCAGGATCATGACGGCGCCGAGCACGGAGACGACCTCGATGGGCGGGCTGGCGAAGGCCTTGAGCTCCGTCAGCGACTTCTTGTCGAGGGAGTTGAGGGCCGCCTCGGCCTGCTGGATGATGGGCTCCGCCTTGGCGAGGTCCTCCGCGCAGTCCGCCGCCTTCTGGGCGACGTCGGCCTGGATGACGGCGCACGCGTCCTCCTCGACCTGCGCCGACTTCTTCTCCTCCTCGGCGATGGCCGTCTCCTGCCCGACCTGCTCCAGCAGCGCGTTCGCCGACGCCTTCTTCTCCTCGACGACGATCTGGTCGGCCTTGAGGGCGACCTGCAGGTCCGCCACGATCGCCTCCGTGTCCTTGAGCTTGTTCAGGCCGTTCTCCAGGCGGCTCTTCAGCACCTGGATCTCCTCCCGCTTCTTGTGGAGGAGCGTCTTGTAGAGGGCGATGAGCTCGAGGAAGGACTTGGGCGTCGTGTAGTTGTAGCGGCGCTCGGCCTCGAGGTAGAGCTGGCAGGCCTGGGTGACGCTGTTGTGGGCGAAGGCCATGTGGTGCGCGATCGACTCGCGCAGCTCCGGCTCGATGGCCTCGATCTCGCGGAGGAAGCGGTTGGCGACCGAGACGAGGGCCTCTTGCGACCACTCCTGGAACCAGTCGATGGCCGTGCTGGAGATCATGGCGGGGAACTGGCGGGCCCGGACGCGGAACTTGTCGCCGACGGGGCTCACGCAGAGGACGACGTGGAGGTTCTTCCGGACCTTCTCGATGAAGAAGTCCCAGCAGTTGTCGCGCGTGTCGACGAGGCCGGCCTGCTTCACCTCGCTGCGGACCTGGTTCGCGATGTTGTCGCGCTCCTCCGGCGGGAAGAGGTCCGGGATGTAGCCCGACGAGAGCAGGTCGTTGATGTAGACCATGAAGCGCTCGTCGACGATCTGGCCGTCCGTCATGAGGAAGCACATGCCGAAGCCCTTGACGCCCGTCTTGATGTAGAGCTGCGTCAGGTCGGCCTTGAACTCGGTCACGCCGTACGTCTGCGTCACCGAGATCTGGAAGGTCTCGTAGCCGCAGATGAACGACGCCAGGCGCCCGAGGCTCTGCTTGCCGGAGCCGCCGACGCCGACGAGGAGGGCGTTGCCGCGCGGGCTCTGGATGATGCGCGTGATGCGGCAGATGTGCTCCATGGCCTGCTCGAAGAGCACGAGGTTCATGACGGCGTTCGCCTCGTTGTACTCGTTGAGCTTCTCCTCCAGGACCTTGCGCAGCTTGGCGTAGTCCGGCACGGCGACGTAGATGATGGAGTCGTCGGACGAGGGCGTCGTGAAGCCGGCGAAGATGAGCGGGCGGGCGCTCATGGCCGCCTGGTCGACCTCCTCGAAGTACTTCTTGGAGACGTCGGCGATCATCTCGTCGAAGCGCTGCGTGTCGTTCTCCGAGACGAGACGGTCCCGGAAGACGCGCTCGCACTCGTGGCTCCACAGGCGCGCCATCATGAGCGGGCTCGAGTAGTACTCCGACGTCGAGAGGCAGAGGCCCTGCATGATGTTCGAGAGCTCGCGCAGGTTGAAGATGTAGTGGAACTTGATGGCCGTCGGCAGGAACGTCTCCGCGACCTGCTTGTGCAGGTCGATCGTCGCCTTGACGATGTTGCGGCCCATGCCGGCGACCGTCGGGTCGAAGCGCGCGAGGTGGCCCTTGAGGATGCTCTCGTAGATGGTGAGCAGGTCGGCGCTCGTCGGCATCTGCACCGCGAAGGTCGCGTACTGGCGCTGCAGGCGCGGGTCGACGGTGAAGGAGCCGGCCGTCGGGTTGAGGCAGGAGAGGTACTGGCAGTTGTGGATCTCCTTGAGCTGCAGCTTGGCGCGGTCGTACCAGCTCTGGTAGTCCATGTGCTGGCGGAGCAGCGCGATCGGCTGCTGCGTGCCGTACTTGTCGACGAACGGCATGTTGAGGTCGTCGACGAAGTAGATGAGCTTCTTGGAGCCCGGCGGGCCGAACTGGCGCCCCGTCTTCTTCTCCAGCGGCTGCTCCATGATGAGCTGCAGCGACATCGAGTCGGAGAAGCAGTTCAGGTTGACGGCGATCGACATGAGGACGTCCGTGTCCAGCGAGCGCAGCTTGTCCTTCATGATCGTCGTCTTGCCCGTGCCGGCGTTGCCGACGAAGAGCACCGGGTGGCGGCGCGGGATGAGGAGGTCGAGCAGGTACGTCAGGCGCGTCGTGTCGAGCGTCGGCACGAAGATGTTCGCGAAGAGCGTCCCCGAGATGGGCGTGTACGACTGCACCTTGTCCACCCAGCCGACCATCGCCAGCGCGTCGGGGTCCACGAGGTAGTCAAAGACCGTGCCCCCGTCGGGGTACTTGACAACCTTCCACTCCTCTGCGCGGGCGTCCGGGTGAGGAGGAGGCGAACGAACGCGGAGACGGCGGCGGCGGAGGGCGGGCGCGGCGCACCCTTCCACCACTTGGAGAACTCGGCGCGGAAGTCGTTCTGCTTGTCGGTGAGGAGCGCGCCGCCGAAGGCCCACACCGCCGAGAAGACGAAGTAGTGCTCGACGAGCAGCTGGGCGTTCGCCTGCGCCGCCTGGTTGTTCGCGTCTGCAGGGCGGGCCGGGCCGTCAGGCGAGGGGGGCGGGGCGGGGCGGGGCGGGGCGGGGCGGGGCGGGGCGGGGCGGGGCGGCGCACCGGTGCCGGGGGGGACCTGGCCGAGCGGGGGCTTGTTCGCCGCGTCGTGCTGGGCGAAGAGGCCCTCGAGGATGTAGCAGAGGGAGGAGACCTGGCTGATCTCCACGAGCGGCGTCACGTACTTGAAGTTCTTGCGGCAGAAGTCGAGGCTGTGCTGCACGTAGCGGTGGAAGAGCTCCTGCAGGATCGTCTGCAGCTTCTGGCCCTGCTGGTTGGAGATCCACGTCTCCGCGAACGGGTGCCAGCCGATGTCCGAGTCGTTAATGAAGATGACGCCGCCGCGGGAGACCGTGGCGGGCGACGCGTTGCGCATGTCGCCGACCTCGAAGAGCAGGCGCATCGAGTTGGTGAGCGGGATGCGCTCGTTCGAGGCGAGCGTGAGCATCTTGTTGTCGTCCATGACGGTGTTCATCGACTCGATCCACTCGGCGTCGATGTCGCCGTCGAGGATGATCCACTGGTGCGGGATGTTCGTCGTGTTCGCCATGTCGCGGAAGATCTGCGAGATGAGGCCGTCCTTCCACTCGCGCGTCGCCTGGCTGATGTAGCCGTACAGCTCGTTGCGCGTCACCGACTTGGGGTTCAGGCACGACGCCACGGTCTTCTCGCCGAGCTTCGCCTGGGCCCGCTGCAGCGTCTTCCACACCTGCGGGGCCGGGGGCGTCGGCATGTGCCGGCCGATCGCAAGAGCAGCAGCGAGGAAGGGGCCTCGCGGACCTGGGTCTTGCCGCAGCCGGCGGGGCCGAGGAGGAAGACGGACCAGCGGACGACGAAGAGCTCGCGGAGCTGGACGATCTTGAGGACGAACTTGTCCTC
The DNA here is from genome assembly GCA_004431415.1 of Cyanophora paradoxa. Classification (NCBI taxonomy): domain Eukaryota; class Glaucocystophyceae; order Cyanophorales; family Cyanophoraceae; genus Cyanophora; species Cyanophora paradoxa. Next base: position 131,699 of record QPMI01000222.1, on the reverse strand, counting down.
GGGCTGCAGGCCCATCTCCTTGGCGCTCTCCTTGACGATGTCCTCGACCTGCTGGTCCCGCTTGCGGGGCACGAGCTCGAGGGTCTTGGGGAAGAGGTCCTCGAGGAGGCCCATGAAGATCTGGATGTCGTCCGTGACGATCTTGCCGATGTTGAAGTCGCGGAGGGCGCGCAGCAGCACGCGGTCCTCGGAGAGCTCCGGGTCGGAGCGCTTCAGCCCGCCGGCCACGTTCAGCGTCGTCTTGATGGCGCGGAGCTTCCAGTCGTAGTGGTCCTGCTTCGAGAGGAGGTCCTGGCAGAGGCGGTACAGGATCATGAACTTGCGGGCGAGGATCTTGCCGTTCTGGAAGCCCTCGGAGTAGAGCATGATTTCGGTGATGAGGTCCATGTCGGGCACGATCATGGCGACGGGGCGGAAGAGCGCCTTGAGCGACTCGGGCAGCTCCGTGCGGCCGGCGTAGCCGGGGTTCATCGTGATGAACGCCACCGCCGTCGGGTTGAGCGAGATCTCCTCGTCCTGCGCGGGGCGAGAGGGACGGTCAGGCGGCGCCGCTCGAACGCTCAGGTTCGGACGCTTCCTAATGCGCACCTCGAAGACGAAGCGCTTCTTCTTGGAGCGGATGGCGTCGAGGATCGACTTGTACTGCGTCGAGCACACGGAGAGCACCTGCGGGGCGCGGCGGGCCGAGCGGTCAGGTCCGGTCCATGGTTCCGCCGCGCGGGGCGGGGCGGGGCGGGCGGCGGCGGACCTCGATGGGGATGCGGTTGAACTCGTCGAAGCAGCCCCAGGCGCCGGTCTGCGCCAGGCCCTTGTAGATCTGGCCCATGGACTTGTAGTCCATCTGGTCCGAGCAGTTGAAGACGTAGCACATGATGCCGATGGCGCGCGCCAGGTCCTTCGTCGTCTCCGTCTTGCCCGTGCCGGCGGGGCCGGCCGGCGCGCCGCCGAGCACGAGGCGCTGGGCTTGGGTGAGGGTCACGTAGCAGCGATCCGTGAGCGGCGTGATGACGAGGCAGCCGCAGTTGCCGATGTACTCGTACTGGTAGTTGATCTCGAAGTCGCAGATGTTGATGCGGCAGATCTTCGTGTTCTCGTCGACGGTGTAGCGGAGCTGCGAGACCCACTGGAAGCAGTCGACCTTGTCGCACTTGTCGGTGATGAGCTTGGAGACGACGTCGCGGGCGTGCACGTCGACGGTCACGAGGGTGATGACCTTGCGGCGGTCGTTGGAGGTGAGGTCGCTGATGATGAGCTCCGAGAGGGACGCCAGCTGGTCGATCTGCTTCTTGTTGTAGTCCTTCATCGCCATCTCGTTGCCCTCCTCCAGCTGCTCGAAGCAGCGCGCGACGTCCTCCGTGTAGATGATGCGCGACACGACGATGACCATCTGCGCGCAGAAGCGGAAGAGCCACTTCTGGCGCGGGTGCTCGTCGTACTCCTTGGCCGCCTCGTTCAGGACGTGCTTCAGCGCGTTCTGCATCGCCTCGACGAGGCCCGAGAGCCACGTCTCGACGGCGCCCTCGCACTTGAAGGGCGTCGGGAACGCGACGTACTCCATCTCCTTGGAGTACATGCCGATGGCGTTCTTGGTCGGCTTGCCGTCCACCTCCTCGAACTTGAGCTTCTGGATGTTGTCGAAGCACTTGGAGAGGTGCTTCTGGATGAGCTGCGGGTTGGAGCCCTTGGAGAGGATGTCGACGAGGTCGGCGGGGGCGACGAAGTAGAAGCGGGGGAAGGCGATGCGCTTCGTCTCGAGGTAGTCGGCGAGCGCCTTCTCGCACTTCTCGAGGCCGGCGAGCATGGCCTCCAGGCGCGCGCCGCGCCCGTCGACGTTGCAGGCCTCGACGGCGTTCGTCTGGTTGTGCGCCTCCTTCATCAGCTCCTTCCACTCGGCGTCGATCGCGTCGAAGCGCTTCGAGTCCTCCGGCAGCTGCGTGCGGATGTCCGCCGACCCGATGAAGATGGACTCCAGCGAGATCCACTTCTTCTGGACGTCCAGCCACGTCGTGAGCACCGTGTCGACGGCGCCCAGCTTCCGCTGCCACTTCCCGACCTGGCGGAGGCGGGCGGGCGGCGTGAGCGGCGGCGGAGGCCAAAGAAAGAGAGTGCCTCCGAGCGGGCCCGCACCTGCTCCTGGAAGTCGGGGTTGTTGGCGACGTACTTGCCGGCCATCATGTTCTGCAGCTGCACGAGGTTGTCCTCCTTCGCCTCGACGACGTCGTCCGGCGCCTTTATCGTCAGCGTCTCCGAGCCCTCGAACTCCTCGTAGACGAGCGACAGGTTCGCCCAGGTCGCCTCGATCTGCGGGGCGGGTCGGGCGCCGGCCGCGCGACGGGGCCCGCCGCGGCGCGGCGCACCTTGGTGAGGTTCTTCTCGATGATGAGCTCCTTGTTGGCGCGGTCGACGATCTCGGCGACAGCGTCGACGTACTCGTGGAGCTTGAGGGCGAGGAGGTCGGCGAGGGAGAAGTTGGCGTCCATCTGGATGAGCACGCCCGTCGCCCGCATGAGCTGCTTCCAGTGGCGGTCGCGCATCGCCGGCGAGTGCAGGTCCTGCACGAGCGGCAGCGACGTGAGGAGGTTCTTGACGCAGTCCTCCAGGCCCTTGTAGCACTCCCAGTCCTTGGAGAGCTTGTTGAGCATCTTGACCTCCTTCATGATCTTGCGCGTCTCCTCCGTGAGGAAGTCGACGTCGATCTTGTCCCAGAGCGTCTTCTTCCAGTCGTTGAAGGTCGAGACGACGAGGCTGCCCATGTCCCACACCTGCTTCAGCACGATGATCTCCGCCCGCATGTCCTTGATGTCCTTGTAGCTCGAGACCGTCAGCTCGAAGAGCTCCTGCAGGTCGTTCAGGTTCTTGGACTCCTGCTCCATGGCGGAGAGCTCGGCGTTGTAGCGGTCGAGCAGGTTGTACGACTCGTCGACGTCCTCGGACCACCGGAAGAAGGCCTGGCGCTTGAAGTCCGAGCGGAAGGAGGAGACGCGGTCGGCGAACTGCGAGACCTTGGTCTTGATCTTCTCCGCCTCGTTGTTCTGGATGGTGGCGATGCGCTCCTTGGCGGCCATCGTCCGCTTCTTCGTGTTGGTCCAGTTGATGGGCGCCTCGTCGAGCTGCGAGAGCGTCTGGTCCGGCAGGTGCGTGTCGTACTTCCTCAGGAGCTGGACGGTCTGCCGCATCGGCTCGAACATCTCGTCGGTCGCCTCCGTCCGCACGCGGACGTCGCGGATGAGGCCCATGACGTCCATGAGGACCTGCGAGCCGCTGCCGCCGACCTCGGCGTCGATGCCGGCCTCCACCCGCGCCATGAACGCGTACAGGTCCTTGACCGAGTTGATGACGCGCTGCGACAGGAAGTTGATGTACAGGAACGCCCACTTCGAGATCCACGTCGACAGCGCCTGCTTGATGGGCTTGGCGTCGATGCGGAGCCAGCCGATGTTCATGACGGAGGGCAGCCCGTGGATCGCCTCGCCGATGGGCTTGTACTGCGCGATCTTCTTCTCGAACTCGTCGAGGTTCGGCTGCCTGTTCTCCGCCGCCGTCGAGTCGAGGAACTCCTGGAAGGTCTGGTTGAGGTCCTGCGTCCAGAGGTACGAGTAGGCGAGGAACTGCTCGCGGAACTTGTTGCACTTGTCCTCGTTGTCGGCGACGAGCTGCCCGATCGAGTTGACGAGGACGAGCACCTCCTCGTTCTCCTTGGTCTCCTGCATGTAGTCGCCGTCGCCGGTGTCCAGGCGCTTCACGAGCGTCGCGATGTTGAAGAAGTCGGAGATCCAGCGCGAGAGGAGGTCCCGCACGCCGTCCTTCTTCGCCGTAAGGCCCAGCTCCGGCTGGTAGATGACCTCCTTGCCCTCCAGCTCGAGCTTCACCTCCAGCAGCGGCGACGCCTCCGTCTTGACGATCCACGCCGGGTCGCACTGGTTGCCCAGGTACTTGAGCGACGCGATGAGCGTCGCGGCGATGCCCTGCGCGGAAGGCGGAGCCGTCAGCGATCGAGCGAACGCGGGAACGCCGCGGCGAAGCCCGCCCGGGAGCAAGCACCTGGACGACGACGTCGTTGACGTAGTCGACGTAGACCTTCCAGGCCTGGGCGCCCTTGGAGACCTTGAGGACCTTGTTGGAGTTGCCGAGGAGCTTGTGGATCTCGTTGCCGCCCTCGGTGATGACGCCGAAGCGGCGGTCCATGAGGTCCATGTGCGCCGCCAGGATCTCCTCCGGCGTGTACGTCTTGCTCTCCTTGCGCTGGAAGAGGGGGTTCGAGGACCAGGCGTCGAGGATCTTCTGGATGGCGGCGACGTCCGTCTTGAGCGTCGTGAGCGTGCTGTGCGCCGCCTTGACCTTGGTCATCGCCTCGCTGATGAAGTCGCCGATGCCGTGCGACTTCCAGTTGAGGTGCTTCAGGCCCTTCTCCAGCAGCTTGTCGATCTCGGAGAGCTGCTTCTGCAGCAGCGGCTTCTCGACCTCCAGGATCGTCGTGTGGATCTGGTTGTGCGTGTTGACGATGAGCTCCAGGTTGCCGATCTGCGTGCGGAACGTCTCCGCCTTCTTGTAGATCTGCATCGCCGAGTCCGGGATCTCCAGCTGCGAGAAGGAAGGAAGGCGGCGCTCAGCACGGGCCCAGGCGCGCGCGCGCAAGCCGGGGCGGGTGGGGCCGGGCGGGGCGGGGCCGGCGCACCCCGAGGAGCGTGAAGTACTTGACCTCGCGGAGGAGGCGGACGAGGGCGGGGTTGAAGTTGACGTGCAGGAGCTTCTGGTTCTGCTTGGAGCGCCGCAGCAGCGACTGCTTGAGCTTCTCCTGGCTCACGTCCTCCACGCCCTTCTCCCACTCGTGGTACCGCGTGTACTGGTACTCCTTCAGCGCGCTCTCGATCGTCGTGTACGTCTTCACGACCTCCTTGCCCTCCTCGCTCTCCAGCACCATCTTCCCCATCTGCTCAAGCCGGATCAGGCCGCGCGCGGCGGAGCGGGCGGGCGGCTTGGCGGGCGGGCGGGGACGCGTACCCCCTTGAACTTCTCCATGGGCTCCTCGATACGCTGGATGAGGCCCCTGCACCAGTAGAGGGCGCCGGCGACGGGGGGCATGTTGAAGTAGAGGGGCGGGTCGGCCTTGTAGGTGTGGAACTGCTCCTGGACCTTCTTGAGGTCCTCGCCGTACGTCTTGATCAGGTCGGCGTGCTTCTTCTCGAGGTCGGCCTGGATGATCTCGCGCTCGAGCAGGCCCTCGAACGAGTCGATGAGCTTGAAGGCGCCAGCAACCGTGTTGCAGTCGTCGAAGCCCTGCGTGAGGATGGACCCGAGCCGCCGCTCGAGCTCCTTGATGATCAGCCGGAACTTGTAGTTATCGTCGTCGAACGACTGCGGGGCGGGGCGGGGCGGGCGGGGCGGCGCGCGTGAGCGGGGGGGCGGGCTGTCGGGCCGGCGGGGCGCGCGCCCCCCGCACCTTGATCTCGACGTCCAGGACGTCGTACGTCACGTTCTGGAACTGGGCGAAGGCCTGCTGGAAGTCCGAGTAGATCTGGCGGACCGAGGCGGAGAGGGTGCGGCCCTTGGTGCCGCCGATCTCGATGCGCTCGAGCTTGTTGAAGTGCACGACGGTCTGCGCGACGTCCAGGATGTCGTGGCAGCGCTCCATGAACGAGTCCAGCCGCGAGAAGAGCGCCGAGTTCTGCGCTCGGCGTTGGGAGGGGAGAGAGGGGCGGCGCCCGGGGCGGGCGTGGAGCGAGCGAGCGGGCGGACCTGGACGCGCCAGGGGTTGGAGGGGCACTCCTGGGCGACCCGCTGCTTGTACTCGAGGTACGTCTGCTTGAAGGCGGTGAGGACCTTGATGGTCATCTTGAGGCGGTCCACGGCGTCCTGCGGCTCGATCTTGAAGATCTCGTGCCCGTTGACGAAGGACCGGGCCTGCTCGATGATGTCGTTGCAGATCTCGCGCATGAGGACGACGAGGCGCCCGCTCGTGTTGTAGTACTGCGAGTGCTTCCAGACCAGCATGATCTGGTGCATCATCGGCTTGAAGACGTCCGTCATCTCGTTCAGCTGCCCGATCTGCGAACCGGGCCGGTTCAGGCACGCACGGACAGAGCGCCGCAGCGGGAGGGGAAAAGCGTGGGCCGGGCGGGGCGCACGGCGGTGAGCTTGCCGAAGGTCTTCTCGAGGGCGCGCAGGAACTTGGCGTTGTCGTTGGCCTCGACCTTGGCCTGCGCCACCTCCTTGATGAGCCGCCCGAACGCCGGGAAGTACGTGCTCTTCGTCAGCTCCAGGATCTTCATGACCTGCCGAGCCGCCCGCGCCCCGTTGGTAACATTGGGGGATCGGGTCGGAGGGGAAAGGAAGGCGGCCCGCTCGCCTTCTGGATCTTGTCGCCCGAGAGCTGCTCGTGGATCGAGTTCAGGTTGGCGGCCTTGTTGACCCAGAACTCGACCTCGGCGGTCGGGCCCGGGTTCTTCCCGCCCCGGAACATCGACTCCGGGTCGGAGCGCAGCACGGTCTGCGCAAAAGGAAGCCGTGAGCAGCCCGCGGCGCCGCCCCCCCAAGAGCGGACGCGCCTTGATCAGGTGCGTCCAGGAGACCACAGAGGACTCTAATCTGTGGATCTTCTCCTTGTCGTTCACGGCCTTCTCGATGTTGATCATGTCCGCCGGCGGGAGCGGCAGCAGCGTCTTGCCCTGCGCGGAGCTAAGGATCGCGCGCGCGCGCGGCGGGAGGGAGGCCCGCGGACCTGCGTCTGGCCTATCGTGACGTACACGCTCCCGACGAAGCGGTGGAAGTTGTCCATGACCTCCTTCGAAATGACATCCGGCCATCCTTGCTGGTTCTTCGTGTTCGAAAGAAGCGGCAGCAAGACCTGCGGGGCGGCGCGTGAGCAGCGCGCGCGGGCGGAAGCGTGCGGAGCGGGCTTCGGGCTCAAGCGCACCTCCTGCGAGATGAGCGATAGCTGCTGCAGCACGTTGGTCGTCAGATCGCCAACAATCACTTCTTCCTTCAGGTTATCGATGGTGAGGGTCGCCGCCCGCTTCTTCAAGAAGTACAGGCCCTGCGAGTGCGGGGCCGGGTCAGCACGGCGGAAAACAGACCGCTCGGCGAAAGCGCGCGTCCGCACCTTCCTCTTGATGCTAGTCGGAGCCCCGCACGTGGCCTTCAGCGCGTCCTTGCCACCGTCGTCGTAGATCAGGAAACGCCGAGTTTCGGAGTTGTCCATGAACTCCGAGAAGGCGCGGCTGCGCGGAATCTTGTTAGGCACACTAAAAGCACTCGTCTGCGCGGCGAAGCGGGCCCTAGGGCGACGCACCCGCCCTCGGCCGACGTTACTGTGCCTTTCCACTTCTCGGGCTTCGGCTTGAGGCTCGCCATCACGCGTTCCTCGAACCATTTGATACGAGGGTCCTCTCCGCCACCCTCGCCCTTCCCCTGCGTGCCGCCGGCTTAGTCCGAAGAAAGTTGCGCTTGGAAGCCGGCCGCGGCGGCGGCCAGCGGAGCTAAGCTCAGCGGGCGCGAAACACTCGTTGTGCGCACCTTGTCTCCCATCTTTGAGACTGTACAGCTCCTGTGCTCTCCGCCAAGCTCGCCGGTGATCTAGCTTCCCGCGTGACCGCGACCTGTTGTTGCTGCTGACCAGACAGCGCTAGCGGATTTCGTGCGGCTCGGCCTCGCCCCGTGGACTCCGGGGACTTCTCGCAGGCCGCCGCTCCGACAAAGTTAGGACAAAAAAAACTGAGTCTCGGCCTGGGTACAGTCGCTGGTCGAGGTTCGCTGAGCCGCCGATATCCAGCACCGTCCCGCAGACCCGACAGCGTGCGCGCGAGTCTCAGACGGCTGTTTCTAGCCGGTGCGTCACGGCGGAGCGCGCCGGGCCGACCTGACCGGACGGTCGACGTTGCTCCCGCGGCACCAGCTCAGCCGGCCGCCAGCCGCGCAGGCTCGTATTGACACATGCCGGCCTCTTCCGTGCCTTCGACCCCGCGGGCACTCCCGGCTCCGCCACTGGAGCCGCTGGCGCAGGTGAAGGCCGTCGTCGAGCAGCTGCGAGCGCACGCCGAGTGCCCGGTGTGCCTCACCGTGTACCGAGATCCTCGGATCCTACCCGCATGCGCCCATACGCTGTGCGCGGGCCCCCTCCGCGCCTGATCTACGCCGCGACCCGCGGATCAAATTTTGACCGCTCGGTCGCCCCGCCCGCAGCTGCGCCGATTGCTGCGAAAAGAGTGCGCGGCAGCTTTATAGTATCGTTTGGCGTCGCCCGATAGGCGCGCGCGCAGTTCTGGCGGGCGGGCGGATCAAGTGCCCGCAATGCCGGGCAACGTCGGACCTGCTGGGGCGGGAGTGGCGGGGCCTGCACGGGGCGCGGCCGGAGCTGCAGCGCAACCACGCGATTGCCGTGCTCTCAGACTCGCTCCAGCAGCAGCTCCGCCTCCTCGCCATCGCCGAGGGCATCGCCCGCCGCCGCGCCGAGCTAGCGCTCCGCGCCGATCGCGAGCTCCGGATCCGGCCCGCCTCGAGCTCCAGCCCCGCGGCCGCCGCCGCCGCCCCTTCCGACTCCGGATCCGACTCCAGCGAAGAAGACGAGGAGGATCCGGAGGGTTGCGGCGCGGAGCTCGAGGAGGATGAGCCCGGCCGCGGGCCCGAGGAGGAGCCGGAGCTCTTCGGGGAGCAGCGGGAGGCCGCCCTTCGCCGCGTCGACGGGGCCGCCGCCTCCGCCGCCGCCTCCGCCCGCGCCCGCGCCGCCGAGGTTCGGTCTCATATCTCTCTCATCTGTTGCTCCTGCATTCTATTAGATTCTTTTTAAGGTTAAGATCATACCTCACTCCGAATAAGCCCCTGCATTTCTAAATTTCAGTGGCTTGACCCCCTGGCCCCGGCCCGGCATGCGCAGCTGCGGGCGGCGGTGGACCTGTACGAGAGGGCGTGGCTGGCGGAGGCGGAGGAGCGGGCGGCCGCGCTGCGGGCCGAGGTCGCCGCCGCCGCCGCCGCCGCCGAGCGGGCCGCCCGCGCCGACCTCCTCTCCCTCCTCGCGATCGCCCCGGGCCCCGCCGCCGCCGGCGTACCCCTCGAGCTCCTCGAGGCGGCCCTCGCCGGTACCCTCCCCGAGCGGGTCGCCCCCCCCGGGGCCCTCCACTTCGGCCCCGAGCGGCTCGAGCTGGTGCCGGCGCTCCCGCGGGCGGGTCCCGCGGGGGTACCGGCCCCCCAGGAGCTGGAGCTGCGGCTCGCCGAGGCGGGCCCCGGGCACGCGCTCTTCCGGGCGACCTTCACGGCCCGGGGCTGGCCCTGGCGCGCCTCCTACCTCCGCATCAACGACGAGGAGGCGCGCGATATCAAATTAAAGCCCTGAGCTAAGCCTTCAGCTTGAAGATCAAATCTGTTTACTTTTGTTCCTTTGGCAGGAGGACGCGCCGCACGTCTGCCTCCTGCTGGCCCCCGACCTCGAGCCCCACCAACTCCCCGAGGTCCGCCCAGAGCCCCCGCCCCTTCCCTTACTAAGTTGAGCTTTGGCTGAAGCCTCTCCTCCGCCCAGGAGTACGAGCTCTTCGCGCGGGCGCGGGCCGAGGTCCCCGCCGCCGGCATCGCCCTCGAGAGCCCCTTCGGTGGTGCGGGGCCCCGCCGCTTCCCTCCCTCCCGGCCCCACATCGACTCCGGATCCGCGGGGGCAGGCCTGGCGTGGGACCGGGAAGCGCTGCGGCGAAAGACGCCGCGGGGCTGGCTCGCCGTGCGCGAGGCGCGGCCGCTGGATCTGGAGGAGGAGGCGGACGCGGCGGGGCCCGCGGCCGTCGCACTCCGCCTCGCCCTCTCCGACGTCGCACTGCGCCCCCGCGGCTCCCTCGGCCTCCCCCGCTACCCCTTCCTCTGAGGGAGAAGCGTTCCTTTCAACGCTCCCTCGACAAGAGATTCATGCACGCTAGTCGACGGATAGGTAGTCGACGAGTCTGAGGAACGTTGACCTCTCAGAGAGTCTCCGGTCCCTCGAGCTCGAGCGAGACTCGAGATGGCAGATCCTTGGCAGATCCATCCCGAGTTCACGCAGGCTTGCTAGCTAGCAGTAGTCCTGCCTCTCAGCTCACAGAAAAGATTCGTGCGCACTCTTTGACGCGTCCTCTCCACGGAGGGAAAAGATTCGAGCCTCAGAGGACAGAGCGACGCTTCTTCGACACGAAATTCGCACTACGGTTAGTGCTAGTCGACGGATAGGTAGGCGGCGTGGAGGGAGCGCTGGAAGCCGCGGGAGGCGGGGCGCCGGTCCGGGAACAGGGCCCCGGGGGGCGCCCTGTGGCCCTCCGGGACGAAACCCGCCTCGGCGCTCTCCGCCGCGTCCAAGTAGCGCGCCGGCACGATCGTCGGGGGCGAGGTCGCCCGCGCGCCCTCCCGCGTCCGAGGGCGGTACCCGACCTGTTTCCTGGTAAGGGAAAGGGCGGGCGGGCGGGCGGGCGGGCGGGCGGGCGGGCGAGCCTTGGCGGCCGCGGAGGAGCGGACGAGGCGGTCGCGCTCGGCGCGCATTCTCGCGTCCCAGTCGCGCTCGAGCAGCGCGTGCTGCGCCTCCCGCGCAGCCCGAACCGTCTCCAGCACGTCCCGCTGCGCCACGCGCCTGCCCGAGTGGCGGGGCGCGTAAGGGGCGGGGCGCCGGGGCAGAGGAAAGGCGTGCGTACCCCTTGCGGCCGTCGCGGGCCACGGAGACGAAGGACCAGCCGGCGGCGCGGTGCGAGCCCTTGCGCGGGGGCGCCGCCGGGTCGACTCCGGTCGGCGGCACTTCCGGGCGCCCGCGTCAGCTCAGAGCTCCAGAAGAAGGGGAGGGGGGTACGGCGCACGGGCGATGACGGCGCGGAACGTTGGGGCGGACGTCACGGGCGGCTGGGGAGAAGAGTTCAGAATGCGTACGGGAGCGCGGGGAGGGGTACGCGGCAAACCAGGATGTAGCGGGGCTTGGGTGGGGGTAGGCGGTACACGTTTCGCGGCCGAAGAAACGCGGCGACGTCATCTGGAGGGGAGCGTGAGATGGACGGAAGGCGGGGGAAAGTACAAGGGGGTAGAGGGTTACCGATGATGGGGGCGGAGCGGGAGCGGGAGAGGCCGGCCCAGGCGAGGAACTCGTCGGGGGTACTGGGCCCGTCCCCGTCGGGGGGTAGGCCCTCCTGCCGCCTGAACTCCTCCCACTCCTCCTCCAGCTCGTCGCGCTCGGGGTCGTCCCCGAGGAGGGCGTACCCCCCCTGCGGCTCGGCCTCCCCCGCCTCGTAGGGCGCGGAGACGCCGTAGGGGTCGGCGGGGGGCGAGGCGGCCCGCGCGCTCTCCGAGGGGGCGACCTGGGGTACCACGACGGGCGCCAGCGAGGACCGCGCAGAAGAGGCCGACGCGAGCGCCGGGGCGGGGGAGGCCGGGGTGGCGGGGGCCGGCTCGGGGGCGGGGGCAGGGGCGGCGGGCGGGGCGGCGGGGACTCGTCGGAATCGCGGCGGCGCATGGCCGACCGGCGGGGCGCCGGCGCGGCGGCGGCGGCGGAGGGCGGCCGCGAGTCGGACGGCTCAGACGGCGGGCGCGAGGGCGGCTGCTGCGAGGGCGGCTCCGCGGACGTTGGCGCGTCGCTGGAGACGGAGGGCGCTTCATGGCGGAGCGCATCGGCGGGGGCGGCAGAGAGGCGGCGGCCGGCGAGGCCGGCGCCGACGCGGCGGAAGGGAGCGCCGGCGGCGGTTCGGACGGGGCGGGCGGCGCGAGGGGCGGCGGCGCGTCGCTCTGGACCGAGGGCCGCTTCATCGCGGAGCGGAGGGGCGCGGGGGGAGGGAGGGCGAGGGCGGGGCGGAGGCGGCCGAGGGGAGGCCCGGCGGCTCGGCCGACGCGGCGGGCGGCGCGTCGGTCTGGACGGACGGACGCCGCATCGCCGATCGGAGGGGGGCCGGGGGCAGCGAGGGCGACGCCGCACGAGCCGGGGCCGCGGCGGGGGCGGGTGAAGGGGCGGGCGAAGGGGCGGGCGAAGGGGAGGGGGGAGCGGACGACGCCGAGGCCGGGGCCGGGGCGGCTTGTTCCGCCGGCTCCGTCAGGATGGCCGGCGGCGGATCGGAGGCCGCAGACGAGCGCCGCTTCATCGCTGACCGGAGGGGCGCCGGAGTCGGAACGGTAAACGGGGCGGGATCGGGAGCCGAAGACGCCGGCTCGGCGGGGGCCTCGGGCGGGGGCGCCGGGGCCTGGAGGGGGGTGTCGGACTCGCGCCGCTTCATGGCGGACTTGCGGGGCGGAGGGGGAGCGAGGAGGCCGGGCGGAGGGCGGCGGCGGCCTCGGGAGACGGGGCGGCCTCGACCGGCTGCACCGGGCCGGGGCCGGGGCCGGGCCGGGACCGGGGCCGGGGCCGGGGCCGGGGCCGGGGCCGGGGCCGGGGCCGGCGCAGGGGCCGCCGCCGGCTCGGGCTCGGGCTCGGGTGCAGGCGACGGTGCCGCCTGCGGCTCGGCGGGTCCGCGCTGGGGGCTGGGCACGGGCCCGATGGACGCAAGGCCCTCTAGCGGCTCAGGGCCCAGGTCCTGCGGGGGTACCGGCACCGAGGCGACGTGGTGGAGCCGCGAGGAGGCAGAGAGGGCGTCGCTGGGGGCGAGGCCCCCCGGGGCCGCCCCCGCCGCCGCCGCCGCCGCCGCCGGCCCCAGCTCCAGGTCCGATTCGCCCATCGTGTCGCTCGCGCGGCGGAGGTGGATGCTGGGCGTACCCCCCGCCGGCGGCCCCGCCGGCGCTGGCGTCCGCGGGGGCGAGTCGGCGTGCGGGGCGCGCGCGGCGCGCAGGGCTGGCGACCCTGTCGCCGCACCCGCCCCCGCCCTCGGAGTACCCCGGTTCGATCCGGCGGGGGAGTCCGCCCGGGCCTCGGCCTGCAGGCTACCCACCGAGCGCGACCTGGTGGGGGGTACGTTAGATCCGAAGGGGAGGGAGGGGGGTACAGCGCACCGGGAGCCTGCGTCCGAGACTATGGCGGATTCGCGGCGGGACCCCGAGGGCGATTCCTTCCGTGAGCCGGCGGGGGAGGGCGTGCGGACATTCGAGCCCTGCTGCTGCTGCTGCTGCTGCTGCTGCTGCCGCGCCGGCGAGTCCAGCGCCCCTCCGGTCCCGCCCTGCTGGACCCGGGCGGAGATGCGGCGGCCGCCGGAGAGGGGCGGCCGGCCGGCCATAGCGGCCGCCATAATGCGCTCGGCGGCGGCGCCGGCCGCCAGCTCGATCGCCGCCCCGCGGTCCCGCCGGATCGACCCCGCCCTGCGCGGCGGAGCTTAGTTCGAGCAGAAGAAGAGATGGGAGGGAAGACGCAGAGGCCGCAGCACCGCTCGACGATGGAGGCGGAGGAGGCCGGGTGGCCCATGACGGAGGCCCGCCGTGAGCTCCTCGGCGCCTGCTCCAGCTGTAGGGGGGGGGGGGGGGGGGGTGTCAGGGGGGGTAGAAGGGGGAGGGGGGGAGAGGGGGGATGCACGTTGGAGTAGGAGGTCGAGGGCCGGCGGCTGCCGGCGCGGGAGTGGTTCAGCGGCTGCGACGCCTCCCGCCGCGCCGACGGCGCGTCCTGCGCGCGCGCGCTGTCAGGAAGGAAGCCGGGAAGCAAAGCGAAGCCGAAGGAGTCGGCAAGCAAGCAAGCCAAGCACCTCGACGCGGCCGAAGCCGATGAGCTTCCGCCGCTGCCGGCGCAGCGCCTCCTCCTTCGCCGCCATCGCCCGCCGTTTCTGAGGGGCGGCGCGTTTGCTGGGACCGGTGCCGCAGCGGGAGGGGTGCGGCGCACCTGGCACCGGACGCAGGGGCAGTCGGGCCTGTGCGCCGCGCCGCCTCCGAACCCAGCCAGGCGAACTTTCGCCAGCTGCAACGAGGAGAGGAGAGGCGCTCAGATCGAATCTGGGCCGCGGGATCAAATCTGAAGCCTCTCGCACCTCGAGCTTGGGCCCGTCGGCGGGGAGGTGCGACTCGCCCAGCTGAAGCTCGGGCAGGGCGCCCAGCGGCCCCTCGATCGAGATCCCTGCGAACGAAGAGGGTGAGACGTAGGCGGGGGGGGAGGGGGGAGCGGGGGGGGGGTACCGAGCGAGGCGAGCTCCTCCTCGGTGGGTAGCATGCCCCCGGGCTCCAGCTCGAACCACTGGCGAGCGGGTGGATCGGGTGAGACCGGGTCGGGTCGGGGCGAGCGGGGGCGGGGGCCTGGGGGGCGAAGCGCGTCCCCTTCTATCCATCCATTCGACCCCCCCCCCCTCTTCTCCTCCCCTCCCCCTTCCCCCCCCCGCCCCTCGGACCTGTCGGAGGGCTCCTCTCGCCCCTCTCGCCCCTTAGGCCCCGCCCCTTCTATCTCCTCCCCCCCTTCTCCTTCCCCCCCCCCCCCCAACCCCCCCTCGGACCTGGCGGAGGACGGGCTTGCCGGTGGCGGGGTCCGGCTTCGTCGCCCGCTCGTACACCCGCTCCAGGAAGCGGATGTACCTGTACCCCCCTCGGCGCTCAGAAAGAGATAGAATGAGGGTGGGGGGTAGGGGGGCGGGGGGCGCGGGGGGTACGGCGCACTCCGGGGCGGCGATGGACTCCGTCCAGGCGTCGGCGAGCTGAGATGGAGGGGGGAGCGCGGAGATGAGAGCGAGCCGGAAGAGGGAGAGAGAGAGAGCGAGGCGGGTCTCCTAGAACTCCTCTCTCTCTGTCCATCTCGCACCTGGAAGAGGGAGAGCTTGAAGCGGGCGCGGTCGACGAAGTCGGTGCCGCGGCGGTCGATCTCCCAGTCCTCCCGCGCGTGCTGCCCCGCCTGGCCCTCGTCCCACTCCTGCGAGGCCCGCCATAAACGCTCCCTCCCAACCGGACCGCCCTCGAAGTCTCACAGGGCCCTAGAGCCCGGCCCGGCCCGGCCCGGCCCGCCCCCCGCCCGCCGCGGCCCGCCCCGGCGCCCCCCGCACCTCGTGCAACCCTCGGTAGAGGAGCATGAAGAAGTCGCGGTACTGCCAGCGGTCCACCCGCCCCGCCCCCGCCGCGTCCACGAGCGCCCACACCCGCCCGATGGCGTCCGAGACCCCTTTGTCGAAGCGGAGCATGTCCCGCCGCAGCAGGTTGCTGCGGGGAGGTCAGATCAGATCAGGTGAGGGGAAGAGGGGGGGGGGAGGTGCGCGCATGTCGCTGTAGGCGTCGGCGGCGCGCTGCATCTCTTCGGTCGCGGCCGACTGGGCCTGCCCCGACTCGATGAGCCCCGCCGCCTCCAGCGCCTGCCGCGCGTCAGGTTCCGGGGCGGAGGCGGCGCAAGGCTCTGGCTCGCCTGGAGGTGCGCGGCGCGCTCGGCGGCGACCTCGCGGCGCGTGCTGGCCGCCCGGTGCTGCTGGTAGAACTCGCGCACCTCCTCGATGAACGTCGGCTGCGCGCCCCGCGCCCCACGCTCAGCGCGAGGCGGGCGGGCGGGCGGGGGACGAGCGAGCGCGGAGCGGCGGCGGCCGTGCCTGGGGGAGGTTGGCGGGGACGTCGGTCGCGAGGGAGCGGCGCCGGTTGTCGCCGCGTTCGCGCGTCGTCGCGTGGTCGCGCGCGCGCGGCGGCCTCGCGATGTTCTTCAGCTCGAGCTCCGGCATGTCCAGCTGCTTCTTGCTCCCGACCTTTATGAGCTTCCCGGAAGCGAAGCTCTTGCTCTTCCCGAGACTCTTCAGCTGCCGCGGCTGCGCGTCCCCCTCCTCGCCCGGGGAGCCGCCTTCCCCCTCGGCGCCAGAGTCCTCTTCCTCTTCCTCCTCCTCCTCCTGCGGCTCCTCCGCATCCGCAATGACGACCATGTCGAGGAACGCGAGCGGGTCGACTTTGCCGTCCTTGGCCGCGCGGCTCTTCTTCTTGGCGCCGCTGGGGCCCATGCTAACGGTCGCGGCGCTAGAGGGGCGCGGCAGCTCTGCTGCGCCCTGCGCCGCCTCCGCGGCAGGCGGCGGCGCTGCGGCTTGAGAGGCCGATGCCGGCTGCGGGGCGGCGGTTTCAGAGCTCGCCTCCGCCATGCTGCCGCCGCTCTTGAAGGCCGATCCGCCCGCTCGCTGAGGCCCTCGCGCGGCGATAGCTAAAGTCGGCCTAAAACGGGCTCGGGCTGGGTCGGTGGATCTGGATGTCTAGCTTAGCTCCATGGCACCGGAGAAGCACGACAAACCGCGGGCTACCGCGGCGGCTGTCCAGTCCGAGCGTTCTGCGTGCGTGGAATTGCGAACGCAGCGTTTCTGTACCCGAGGTCTGCAGGGGTAGAAGCAAAGCGTCACCGACCTCCAGGGTCCGTCACGTCTGGACGGTGGGCGGACCGTGGGCCGTCCGTGGCCGTCGACGTCATGATCACGACTCACGATTCCGGATCCGGTACCGCGCGGCGCGCCGCGGCGCGCGCGCCCCTAACGGGCCTAACCGCCGGGTCGCTGAGGAGCTGCTATTAGCCTGTTAACGTGCTAAGTCGCGCGAGTCCAAGTCGTGAGGCCCTGCCTGTCTCGCACGAGTCGCACCGGCACGAGTGCAGAATCTGCAGATCACGCATGCGTGCCCCGAAGCGCGCGGTGGCAAAAATTGCAACGCCTGAGCTCGAGCTCGACTGATCGCAGCAGTTTGCCAGCAAGCTCACCAGCAAGCTAGAGCTCGCAGCGCCTGACGTCGACGCAGCGCTAGCAATTGCAAGCTAATCAGCGGACGCGGGCGGGGCGATCTCCAAGAGCGTCCGGCGCGCGCGCGGCTCGCCCTCAGCTTGGCCGGCGATCATGCCGACGTCAGCGTCGGGGTCTTGGGCGCCGGCGCCGACATGTACAGCAGCGGCACCCGCGGCCGCGGATCCTGCCGAGGAGTTCCTGCAGATGCAGAACTCGCCCAGGCCAGGCCAGCTCTGCATGCAAATGACGTCGTCATCGTGGAGCGCCGGAGCGGCGCCGTCGCTGGACGCGGAGGACGTGCACGTTGACGTCCTTCAGGCGCGAGCGCGCCCCGCTGGGCGCCCACGCTCGCCGTGCGCCCGTGACGCGCCGCGCCCCCGCCCCCGCAGGGCGACGCCAAGCCGCCGCCGGCTCCCGCCCCTGCGGCCGTCCAGTTCCACAGCAGCGCCCCGCCGGTGCGCGCCCCGTCGCACCGTGTGCGATCGCGCTCGCGCCTCTGACGCGCGCGCCGGACGCGGCCGGGGCCCCGCAGGCCGCCCCTCCTGCGGCGCGGAAGCGGCGGGCGCGGAACTACAGCGCGGCGCCGCTGCCGGACCCGCGGCCGGAGGCCCCCATCCACTACCACGACGCGTGCGTCCGCCCCGGTACCCCTCCGGCGGGGCCGCGGGCGCCGAGCGGGGCGCAGGGTGCTGAGCTTCGCGCGGGGCGCGTGCGTCGCCGCCGCCTCGTCCCTCGCCGCCGCCCTCGAGCGCCACGGCCTCAAGGTGCCCCTCCCGTAACCTTCGCTTAAGCTTGAGACCCCCTCCTCCCCCCCGCCCCCCCGCCTTCCCCTTCTGCCCTATTCCCCCCCCCCCCCCCCCTCTACACCGCCCCGACCTCGCTGCTCTCCCTTCTCTTCCCCTCCCCCTTCCACACCCCGCGTACCCCGGCCTCGCTGTTATCCCCCCCCCCCCCCCCCGACCTCGCTGCTCTACCTTCTCTTCCCTCCCCACCCCCGTACCCCGGCCTCGCTGCTGTATCTCCTCCCCCCGCTCCCCTCCCGCCCCCCCTCCCCGCCCCCCCCCCCCTTCCCCTCCTTGCACCCCCTCCCGCACTCGCCCCTCGGCCCTCGCCCCGCTGACGCCGGCGGGTGCCGCCGCGCGCGGCAGTGCTGGTACGACGACGACGTGGCGGAGCTGGACGGCGAGATCGCCAACCTCGCCAGGCGCGCCCCGCCCCCCCCGCCCGCCCGCCCGCCCGCGGCGCCGGGCGCGCCGGCTGAGCCCGGGCCGGGCCGGCGCGCAGGCGCAAGGCTATCTCGGCGGCCATCGAGGGCGCCGAGTGCCTCGTCGTCCTCGCCACCCCCGGTGCCGCCCCGGCCCGCGCCCCGGCCCCGCGCCCCCGCGCCCTCCTCGCGCCTCACTCCCCATCGTCCCCTCAGAGTGGCTCCAGTCCCCGTACGCGCTCGCCCTGTCCAGCCGCCGCCCAAAGCCGCTGATCATGAGCCTCGTGCGGGGCGCAGGGCGTGCGTGCGGGAGCTGGAGCACGCGGCGTGGCTCGGCAAGCGCCTCGTTTCCTTCGCGCCGGGCGGCCAGACCCTCCACGCCCTCGCCGCCGCCCTCCCCGCCGCCTCCACAGTACGCGTCTGCCCGCCGCCCCCGCCCCCGCCCCCGCCGTCCCGCCCATGCGGAAGGCAGGCGGACCCGGGGCGTGTGGCGGCGGCGCTGGGCGTCCTGGGCCGCGTCGACGAGATCCACGCCCAGGGCCAGCAAGGTGCCCGCGCCCGCCGAGAGCCCAGCACGCCCCTCGCCCCTCCGGCGCCGACTGCCCCTCGCTCCCAGGCGCCGCGTACGCGAAGGCGGTGCAGGACCTCGCCGCCAAGATCCGCGTCCGCCCCGCCCCGCCCCGCCCCGCCTCGAAGCTTGGTCCCGCGCCGGCCCGCAGCTCACGCCGCCCCGGCCCGGGCCGCCCTCGCAGCCCCAGGGGACCTCCGTCGTGGAGCCCGGTGCCCCCGCGCCCCGCGTCGCCCGCGCTGCCGGCCGGCACTCACGCCCCGCCCCGCCCCGCAGACGCGCAGACGCCGATCAAGGCGCTGGACGTCATGGTCTCCTACAGGTGCGCCGCGGCCGCGCGCGGCGCGGGGCCGCCCCGCCCCGCCCCTCCACGACCGGGGCCCGGGCCCGACCCCGCCTGCGCAGGCGGCTTCAGACGCCCGAGATGGAGGTCGTCACCCGAATCCTCAAGGATCGCGGCCTCACAGTGCGCCTTTGCCGCGGCCTCAGCCTCAGCCTTCGCCGCGTCTGCTCGCGCGCGCGGCGGCCGCGGCTCGCGCTGACGGCGGCGTCGGCGGCGGCGGCAGTACTGGGTCGACGTGTCGGCAGAGAACGGCATCCTCAAGGGCGTCCAGTGGTGCGCCCCGCCGGCCCCGGCCTCGGCGCCCCGCGTGCCTTAGCTTCCTTGCGCTTGCAATTGCTCACGCGCTCTTCAGGGGCAAGGCCATCGCCGCCGGTGCTTGGATTATATGCATTCGATAGGGCACGGCCCCGCGCGCCCCCGGCCTGGCCTCACGCGCGCGCGCTCAGCCATCAAGGGCGCGTCGACAATGCTGGTCCTGCTGACTCCGGGTGTGTGATGCCAAGCCCGCGTCTGTCGCGTTTGCGCTCTGAAGCCCTTCGATCGCAGACTGGATCCAGTCGCAATACTGGTGAGGGGATTCGCGGCCCCCGCGCGCGTTCTCGCGCCGGCGCTGACGGCGCCCCCGCCCTGCGGGGCCGGGCGCAGCATCGACGAGTTCGAGTACGCGTGCGCGCAGCACAAGCGCGTGGTCATCATCGAGCTGGCGCCCGTCCCGCCCCTCCCCGACGACCTCGACGACGACGCCACCGAGTCCCAGCGCGGCTTCCTCCGGTCCGACGGCCCCCGCCCCGCCCGCCGCGCGCAGAGCCCGTCGTTCTGCTGCTCACGCCTTCTGCACGGCTACGCAGGCGCCAGAAGATGTGCCTCGAAGCGGTCAACTCCTGGTGCGCATGCACGGCCGTCTAGATTTCCGTCTAGATTTCCGTCTAGATTTCGGACGGAGACGGGCCGGGCTCGCGCGCGCGCAGGCAGAAGATTCCGTTCCCGGCGCTGCACAAGCAGAGCCCGGAGGCGCTGCCGAAGCTCTCCGCCGACCCCGCCTTCGTGCGCGCCTGCGACGACATGGAGGCCGCCATCCGCGTGCGCTTCGAATTTCGAGAATTCGGAATTTCGGAGCCGGCGCCGCTCGCCGACGCCGCCGCCGCCGGGACGCAGTTCGACGCGGAGGCGGCCCGGCTGCACACGCAGCTCACGCTGCGCGCCGACAAGTACAAGGAAGGCGCGCCAGCGCCGGCGCCGGCCCCGTCCGTCTCGAAAGCGCCCTCTGAGCCGCGTCCGCCGGCAGCGCTGGGCTTCGACGCGGGTACGAAGTGGATGGACGAGAAGGGCGTGCAGCTGAACGACGTCCCAAAGGAGAACCGCACAAAGGCCGAGGCCGTTCTCCTGGTTCGCGTCAGTTGCTTTTGTTTGCTTCGATTCGCGATCGGCTCCGTCTCTGTGCTCTCGCTGAGAGCGCGCTAGCACGGCTTCGCGCTGGAGGAGGCGTTCGAGTGGCTGCGCAAGGCGGACCCCGAGGCGGCGAAGAAGGCCAACTACACGGCGAGCTCTAGCTCCCCCTCGACGGCCCCGGTCGCCTCGGCCCTGCAGCTGACGCTGTGCCGCGCTTCGCTTGCCAGGTCGCGGACATGTTCCACATCCCGACCTCCCTCTCCCGCCTCTGGCCGTCGCGGCCTGGGTCCAGCCGGGACGCTGGCGTCCCGGCGCACCTCGGCAAGCGGCAAGCGGCGGCCGGTGCCGGCGCGCCGTTCCTCAAGCCGACACCCGAGCAGGCGTGCCCGCTTTGAGGGCGCGCTTCCGATTGTGGGCCTGCCATCTAACGAGCTTGGCGCCGGCGGCAGGTGGTGCTTATCCACAACAGTCTTAAGCAGGAGGTCCAGAAGCGGCGGACGACTGCGATCGTCGTGGCTACCATCGCGGCCGGTAATCCAAATTAAAAAGTGCGATTCGGTCTGCGTGTTGCCACTGACGCCCTCGCGCGTCCAGTGCTCCTGGCGGCGTTGATTGTGTCCATTATTTTCGCGAGTGCGATCCGTGTTTCGAATTCAGTCAGCGTGTTCTGAACGTCTTGCTCGCGCAGTCAGCGCCGCCCAACAAAAGACCGAAGCGGAGAAGCAGACGATGGAAGCGGAGAAGCAGAGGATAGAAGCGGAGAAGCAGAAGACGGAGGCGGAGACGCAGTCGCGGCGGGCCACGGAGGAGTCGCGGCGGGCCACGGAGGAGTCGCGGCGGGCGACGGAGGAGGCGCAGCGGGCCAAGGAGCAGGAGGCGCTGGCGATCCTCAACGCGGCGAGGGCGCTGAACGCGTCGCTGCTCGCCGACCAGCGGAGGGACGAGGCGCTTGCGAATCTCGTGCGGGCCATGACCGCCGAGGCGGAGGCCAAGAGCCAGAGCGCCATCGCCAAGTCGAACGAGCTGCTGGCCATCTCCTCGCAGAACGACACGGCCAAGGCGCTCGTCACGGCGCAGGTGGCGCAGAACGAGACGGCAAAGGCGCTCGTGGCGGCGCAAGTAGCGCAGAACGCGACGGCCAAGGCGCTCGTTGCGGCGCAGGCGGCGCTGGCAGAGGCGGAGGACCGGCAGACGATCTCGGCGGCGCTCTCGAGCGGCGGATCGGACCCCGAGTCGGCGCTGCTCTTCGCCATCGAGGCGCTCGCGTCGGCGGGGAGCGGCACGAACGCGGCGCTGACGACCGCCGCCGAGTCGACGCTCCGCTCCGTCCTCGAGTCGAGCGCCAGCGGCTACCTCTGGACGGGCGGCTCCACCCCCGCCTCCGCCCGCCGCCGGTCGCTGCTCGAGGTCGGCAGCGCCACCATCGCGGACTTCGCCACGAAGAGCTCGTTCTACGACTTCCAGGTGCGCGCGGCGGGATCGGCCGCCTTGAGCGCTAGCTCTGCGCCCTTTGCTTTCGAATTCTCACCCGCGGCCGACGGCGCGGCAGACTTTCACGGCGACATCTCCCCGCGGGACCCTCACGCTCCTCGCCGGCATCGGCATCGTCGCCCCGACGAACCTCTTCGTCGATGTGCCCACAAGCCCAATCCACACATTCCAGGTGCGAACGCGGCCCGTTTTAGATCTCTCTTTGATCCCACTCGGCCGACGCCGCCCGACCAGATGCACCTGCTGGGTCACGTCTTTGATGACGCGAACAACCTCGTCTACACGATCAGGGACGTGCTCGCCGGCTCTGCAAACAAGACGAGCTTCTGGGCCTTCTCGCTCGGCGCCGTCCGCTTCTTCATCGACGACTACGGCGACGTCTTGGTTCGCGTTCAAAAATTGCCGAAATAGTGGCAGTCAAAAATTGCCGAAATAGTGGCAGTCAAAATTTGCCGAAATAGTGGCAGTCACCGTCCGTGGCAGTAACGAGTGCTCTAGATCTTTTGCAGAATACTGCTGCGAAAGAAATTGCCGGCCGATTAATTTCCAGCACTCGTGTACCGTCGTTTCTGCACACCGTGGCACGCGAGCCTCTCACACTCCCGTCCGCCCCAGATGCACGTCCGACGTCTTGGACCCGAGGTCCCTGTATGCAGCACCTCTGCGCAGGACGCCGACGGCATCGGGTGCGCAGGACGCCGACGGCATCGGGTGCGTTTCTTTGAATCCGGACCAGATCCTGTGTTCGAGTGCTGCAGCTCACGTTCTATTTCCTTCGCCCGACCCTTTCATTGCTAGCGTTAGCTGAAATCCCGGTCATGGGCTTGCATGGGTTTGAGCGCTAGCGCTTCCCTTTTCATTCCCACTTCATTGCCGACCCTTTGCCGACCCCCTCCGTCGCCAGGTGCCTGCCGAGGACGACCTCGACGGTCTTCGTGTACAGCAAGTCGCGCCCCGAGGAGCGCGGCTGCCTCAAGAAGGAGGGGGCGGGCAGCTTCCTGCTTGAGACCCACGACGTGTTCGTCGGTACATGCTCAGCTATATATATATCGTCCAAAGACTGATGAAACCACATCTCACGTTGCGTCAGCGTCGGACCTCGTGCTGTTCTTCACGGGAGAGACGTTCAACGCGACGCCGTGGCGCGGCGTGGAAGACATCTTCAGGAACACGGAGACGGCAAAGGCGGCCGCGAGGCCCCGCAACGTCATGCGCATCCACCGCGGCAAGCTCGCGTTCGCCGACGCCGCTTCCCTGTACCAAGGTCCGAATGACACGGCAGAAACGTTGGAATGCGCCGGATTTGATCGCTTACTTCGGCACGGCACGGCAGGGTATCTGCCGAGCACGCCCGAGCTGTGCCACTTCACCATCGAGCCGTGGACACCAGTCGAACTGACGGAGAACCCCGGAACCGATGATGAAGCCGGGAAGTGGCGTGCGGAGATGGCGTTCGGCTACCAGTTCCCGAACCCCATCGCTGTCTCGCAGCGCACGTGCAGCCGCGACGGCGTCGAGTTTCTCGCTGTAGGCGCGGTTTACACGTTCGACGGCTTTCAGGACCACATGTTGAAAACGCTGACGGTCATCCTCATACCAATGTCGGTGCTGAAGGACGCGAGCAAATCGGCTGCCGATGTGCTGGCATCGAAGCAGCAGAGAGATCAAGCGGGCGAGATCCAGGATCTACAGCATGGGATCATGTCGTTATGGCTCGGCATTACGGACATCGACGTGGCCGACAACTGCTCCTGGATTGGGGGCGTCTTCCAGGTGCACGGGCCGGGCCACTCGTATCAGCCCTTCTCGCTTTTCGGCGATATCAGCCCGGCCGTCTCGTACCACTTCTTCAGGTGCGGTCGCCTCTCTTTTGAACATCAAATGCAGCGTGTTAAAAGCGTTGAATACATGCTTGCGCAGGGATGATTTGCGATGGACCAGCGGTGCTCTCGAAGAGAGTGTCTTGCGGATTTACGGGGATGTCGCACGGGAGTTGGAGCCGCTGGAGCAGAACTTTGCATCTCTGACCTGCTGGGATCCTAGCGGCTCCAACGCTTGGCGCGCAAAGACTCAGCTTTTCAATTCGGCCCCGTGCGTCTTCACGAAGCGGACGAACCCCGACTTTCTGAACGAGGACGTGAACAACGTCAAGGCCGCGGACCCGGACCTTGTTCTCATCGGAATCGCGAAGGACGCGCACGACGTCAACGTTAACACGAACAGCGACGGCAGTTTCTCTAGTGGCTACGGCGCGCTGCTGCTCCGCAAGGCGATGCACAAGTACAGCGGCGTGTGCATCCGCCAGCAGCTGGTTTTCATGCCGTTCATAGAGTATCCATATAATGAATTACCCAAAGTCCTCCCCGGGCACGGATACCGGTGCGCTGTTTCCATTCTATTTGATGCTACGTATACAGCGCTGATACAAATTCGACGGCCATCGATACCTGTCATATAAACAATAGCACGATTGCGGAGCTGGATTGCGGCGTCGACTACACCGGCTCGCGGTTTGATCTCCGCCGCAAGGCCATGTCGGTGAGCGAGCTGTTCCGGCCGCAGCTCATCGGGTCCCACTCATTCCCGGCGTCAACGCTCAGATCTCGATCATCGGCAGCGGGCCGTTCGTCGCTGTGGGCGCCTCCGCCGGAGCCATCCAGTTCTACGACCTACGCGCGCCGCAAGATCTCCTGACAACGAAGATGGTGCCCGTTGAGCATTCGAAGGCCTTGGTTCTTGCAGCTGCTCGTGTCTCTGAAGCGCGCTGGCGCGGCATGCGCAGGCGGAGGTGGTGTCGCTGTCGGGCGGCGTGCGGACCGTCCGGCACATGCAGCTCGCCTCCGGGCCGCTCCTCGTGGCCGCCGACGACGCCGGAAACTTCGCGCAGCTGGCGCTCAAGAGCGTCGCCACGGGCACCCCGCTCCGCAAGAAGGTCCCGCGCTTCGATTCGTTTTCTTTGCGTCGCTGCTTTTCCTCTCATTGCGCTCGGCCGGTTCTACGTATACAGGGACCGAGCGTCCTGGATGCGGAGCTATCCAACGGCGGAGACGCCTCGTTCTTGGATCCGGCACCCGCGGCGTGGTCGTGGATCGAGAAGATGGACGCGCCCTCTGCAACCCGCGACAGCCTCGGCCCCAACCGCGCGCTCTTTCTCAGGAGCCCGACCATGTGCCACGTCCTGGTCGCTGGCCAGGAGCGCGCCGCGTACTGGGGAGTCGACGAGGCCCCCAGCGGGGATGTGAGCGCTTACAGGTGGGACCGGACACAGGCCACGCAGGTGATCAGGCCGACCGGCCTGAAGACCCTGCAGCACACGCTCGGCAACGACGGATCCCGAAGGTGAGCGGGCTAATAGCATGCACGCTTGCGTCGTGCGGCGTTTCATTGTTCACTCAAGGCGCGAACAAAACTCACTGGTCATGGCTGCAGGGCGACAAGCGTGGACGGCGCGCTGTGCTCCGACTGCAACGACGGCTCGAAGAACTACCGCTGTGCGGCTTTGCCTTTTCAAATTATCTGCGGTCCGAGTTCATTGGAAGTCTGATATCGATCGTGCCTTTTGCGAAATCGAAGTTTTCGGAGTGCACCCGCCGACGGGCGACCTGCTCGCTTTGAGCGCGACGGGAGGGACGCTGTTCGCGGGCGACGGCCGCTGCGTGGACAACCAGCCCTCGCGCATCGCCCCTGCCAAGACATGGTCTCTCCGTTTCGATTCCTTAGTACGGCTTTTATTGTTCGCTGAAGCTACGTTTTTGCTCGCAGGACGTGGAGGACCGATGCGGCGGCAGTACCATGGACTGCGGATGCCTCAGGCCCCTACGACGTCACGTTCTCGGAAGCGTTCGCGCCTTTCATGGGCGCCGCCGAGGCCGCCCCGACGGGCGGATTCGACCGCATCCTCGGCCGCAAAGACACCTCCAACCCCGAATTGTCCTTCGGCTTGGAGGCGACGGACGGGCCGACCGACGCTGGAGGGCGTTTCCGCCTGCCCGCTCAGTACTTCCCGAGCGCGCAAGAGCACGTCGAGCCGCTGGCGTTCCACGGCTCGGCCTGGGCCGCCATGGCCGGCGTCGTCTACCCGCTCGAGCAGGCTCGCACCGCTCACACTCGCGGCCGTTCGGATGTTCTTCTCTGATTTGACTATATATGCTGCAGGGTGTGCCAGTCGCGAGTACTGCGGTTTCCGTTTTTGAGATGAACGCTGCACACCGGAACACGTTTCCGCCCAATGATGGATGGACACTACCTTCTTTTGGTCACTACATCCTTTTGAATGGTGCGCGCGCTCGTATTATTGTAGAGCATGTGCACAGCGCATGCGGATGCGTGTTTCAAGCTTGCAATATCTATATATGCACTTTTCTAAATGTGTAGAGTGCCTTTGTTTCATGCATATATTTCTCATGCAATCGCACCTTTTCGAAACCTCGTCGACGTCAGATGTCCAGCACGCGGCGGGATTCTCCAGCGACGGGCTTAACTGCGTCTTTTGCTTCTCATATGTACGTTTGTAATTATACGTATACGCTCCTCCTTCGAACGACATTCACTTGGATAAATATTGTGGACGCGCAGTTCTATCACGCGGGCGACGGTCACGGGGGCGTCACTTGGCCGATGTACAACGGAGAGTTCTTCGGGGGGTTCGCTTTTCACAACGACGCGTACGGCGTGTTCGGCGAGCGCGTCGTGGTGCTCTTGGCGTCGCGCCCGTCTGCCACGGTGCGCGCCATCTCACTTAAAATTCACGCCCATTCAGATAGGCCAACGTTGAATCCGCGCGCAGTCCACCGCGTGGGCGTCGCCCAGCCCGGCCGTCGTGCCGACCTGGGGGGGCCCCAAGCAGCGCGCCTGCCGGCGGGTCCTCTTCTGGGGCTCCGTCGCCGTCCTCGACATGCGCGCGGCCGTCTACGCCGTCCCCGTCGTCAACGGCGCGCTCGACTCCAGCCGCGCCGTGCACGTCGAGCAGAGGACGCGCGCCGCCGCGCCCGACGCCACGCTGCCCGACCCGCCCTGCCCCCCAGAGGCGCTCGCGAAAGCACGCGAGATCTTCCCGCCTCGCGTCTGCACCAAGTATCGCGAGGCGAAGCACCGCGTCACCAAGAACCAGCGGAGCGGGCCCGGCTTCCCGGACGCCTCCGTGTACGTCTCCTCCGCCTCCGCCTCGGTCCTGTGGCTGGTGGACGCGACGGGCGCGCGGGGCTACAAGTCGTTCGACGCGCTCGCGGGGCGCCCGCAGAGCCCCGATATCCTCATCGCCTTCTCGAAGTACCCGCCGCGCTCCTCCCGCAACGGTCCGGCAGCTTTCAAATTCTGCGCCGCGTCTTGTGCACATGCGACCGTTTGCTGAGCCGACGTATCCGCGCAGGCCGGTTCGTGGCGGTGTGGAAGACGACCACGTTTCTCCAGGTCCGCGTGAGAGTCGAAGTCGAGTCCCGCCGCGCGCCTCACCCGCGCGCAGATATACGATCTCGAGCTGGGCGACAAGGCGGCGGACAACGCGCGGCCCGTCCCCGTCGACGCCTCCTTCGTCAACCTCCTCGCCCCCGTCCCCGCCTACGTCTCCATCGCCGACGACGGGTGCGCCGCCGTCAGCGTTGGGCGCGCTGCGGCGCCCGTCTCAGCACCGACGTCGCAGGTCGTACATCGCGATGCGCTACCTGACGAGCGAGGCAAAGTACGCGATCCGCGTGATGGACGTGTCCCGCGAGGCGCTGCTTCGCGCCAGCTGCGGCGTCGTCAGCCGCGGCTTCGACGCCGACGAGCTGGCCGGCGTCTACGGCTCCTCGTTCAACCGCACCACCCACGTCGCGACGACCGCGTGCGCCAGCGCCGGGTCCGCCACCAAGCGCGTCCGCCGGCCTGCGTCCGGCGCCGCGAGCGCCGTCGCCCCTCCGAGCAAGCCGGTCGTGGAGGCGGGGTCGTGGAAGGGGACGGAGCTGCGCGTCTTCGTCTACAACCGCCGCAGCGGCGACGCGCTCGCGACGGAGGCGAACGTCACATGTGTGCCCGACGCGACGGGCGCGAAGGTTCTGGGCGGATCGGCGCCCATGAACTTCAGCATCCAGCCGCGCGTGAAACCCCGAATGCCCGCGCTCGGGCAGTCCCTGGACTCGTGGGACCCGGACCTCTACTACATGGACCGCTCCGTCCCGCCGCACATCGTTGCCGAGTTCCTGTTCACGGACGCGACGCCCGACACGACGTACACGTGCACGGCGAGGGTGAAGAGCAGCGCCGGCTTCGGCGGCGCGACGACAGTGACGGCCAGGACGCAGGCGGCCGCGTACACGGGCCCGCCGCCCCCGCGAAAGGCCAGCCTTCCTAAGCAACTTTACTGCTGGTTGGCGTCCATACTAAACGCCGCCGCGCAACAAAAGTGCTCCGATTTCGGGTCGTATGCAAACAGATATAACTGGCCATTGTAACAAGATGCGCATGCTGAGCGCAACTGTCGATCGTTAGCTGCCCGGATCGACTTGGATCTTATCTAATTCCATTTTAATCTTCGTATGCTGTTTCTTCAAGGCGCTTCTAGATGTAGATCTAGGTCTGTTGTAGTAGAGATTAGCTATAGTACTCCGGCTATGGACCCCTGGCGCGGACCTTAAGCTTACGTGTTCCGATTTCGGGCAGTGGATTTCTTATGGTTCAGGCTATTATGTGCAATTGTAACGTAACAAAAACGAGCGCTGAGCGTGCTACATATACGGTAACGTCGATTAATATTGTGAGCTGCAGCTCCCGAGTACACGTAAATATTCACGTCTGTCATCCTCTGTCCCTAGATCTGCTCGGTCTCTTCTGCTTGTTGTCCCTTCTCGATCTCTTTCGAGCTCTGTGTCTTTCCTCTAGCTCTGTGTCTTTCGAGCGGCCGCGGAGGCCGGCATGCCGGCCTACGCCATTCATGATCAGCTCAGCGGCTCCTTGGTCGCTGGAAGAGCGACGCCTTCCTGGTCTATATCCGCACTCCCCCAGAGTCCATCCTCCGCCTCATAAGCCAAGTGAGTTAATTATATTAGCGCTGTGCTCATCATGACATAAAAAGAGCTAGCGCGCGCCACGGGCCGGCGGCCGAGCAAGCAACATTAAATTTAATATTAATTATAAAATACATGGCAAGCACCATGCATGGCCACTGTGGTTCAGTATGATGGCATATGCATCGGATGCTAGCAGCTGAGCGCTGTAGCTAGCTAGCTATAGCTAGCGGAGCTGGCGATGGGCGTGGGGGCTGGCGGCGAGACGTGGCCCGAGCTCGAGCTCGCGATCGAGGCGGCGCCTGGTGGGGAGGGGTACTGCGGCGAAGCGCCCTGCACGCGCACGCGCCCCCGCCCGGCGTGAGCGGCGCGCCCGGCCGGCGAGGGCGGGGGGGTGGGGAGGGGGGGGGGGGGGGGGGGGGGGGGGGGGGGGGGGGGCAGCTGGGGCCGGGGAAGCGCCGCCGCGCACCTGCGAGCTCGGGATGGAGCCGCCCCCGCTGGCGCTGGCGCTTGCACCGCTGGAGACCGAGCTCGAGGGGAACGACGCGTGCGCGTACGCGAGTCCGTCAGACCCCGATGCCGACTGCAGCTGCGAGCTCGAGAGGGGTACGACGTAGTAGGCGGGCAGGATATACACTGGGACCATTTCCGGCGGTGCTGCGGCTCCGGATCCGGCCGCATGCGCTTCCGCGGGGGCGGGAACCATCGCAGAGTAGGAGAAGCTGAACGAATGGGGGGCGCCGGCGCCGGCGGTGGTGGCGGCGCGAGGCGCGAGGGCTGGGAGGGGCTCGCTCGCAGGCTTTGACGGCGGGGCCGGCGCCGGGGCCGGCGGGGGCGCCTTTTTCTTGCGGCGTCGAATGCGAGGCGGGAGCTGAACGTTGAGGGATGGAAGGGCGGGAACGGCTGACTGGGGCGGGATGGGCGAGGGCGCGAGGGAGCGCAGCGGCGCCAGAGGCCGCGGCGAGGGTCCGGCACCGGAGGCAAGCGGCGCCCGCTGAGGCGGCGTGGGCAAAGGCGCCTGAGCCACCGGATGAGGCTCGAGGGTCGGGCCGGCGCCGGCGCCCGCGCCCGCGCCCACAACCGCGGCCGTCGCCCGCAGGGGGCGCCGCCCGTGCAGCGGCGGCGGAACGGCCGCCTCCTCCTCCTCCAGCCCTCCGGGCCGCGGCCGCGCGCGGGGCTTCGGCTCGAGGGGTGGCAGAAGCGCCTGCGCCCCAATGCGCGCGCGCGCGCCCGCTGTGAGCCGAGGCCCGGCGGCGCGGGCGGACCGCAGCTCTAGCTAGCTGGCTAGCTGGCTAGCTCTGGATTGGGGGGTACGCGCCTCGGGGGACGCCTCCACAATTTGATCCTCCCCGGAGCCGAGCGAGAGGCTCTCGAAGCGGATGCCGACCTCGAGAGTCGCCCGCATCACCTCCTCCGCCTGGGGGTACAGTCTCAGGTGAGGGGGAGGGGGAAGGGGGAAGGAAGGGGGCCGGGGCCGGGGCGGGGGGGGGGGGGGGGGGGGAGGGGGAAGGGGGGACGGTTGAGCGGGAGCGCGGGATGCGCTCATATGAACCTGGCGAAGAGCGGCAGCGTTTGGCGGGCTGAATGACTTCAGAAGCTGCCCACGGCCCAGCTGTCGCAACCTGTGTCAGCTGCAGGCCGCAACTGCAGAGGCGCGCCGAGGCCGGATCACCTGGTACACCCTGTCGGGTTGCAGGTTCCGCGACAGCTCTTCCCGAGGTTTCCCCACCTGTACCGGTACCCCTCTGAGCGCGCGCGGCGGGGTACCCGAGGGGGCGCGCGTACCCCCAGGACGTGGAAGAAGGCGTCGGGGGGATAGGAGCCCGGCGCCGGGGAGGGCGGGGGCGGGGGGAAGGCGAAGAGGGTCGCGGAGGGGGGTACAACGAGGCGCGCGTCGTCGTCGCGCCAGCCGGGATCGGGCCGACGCGCCCCGTCCTCGTCCTCGTACCCGTACCCCCCCTCGTCCTCCGAGGAGCCGACGCGCTCGGCCTCCTCGAGGGCGCCGGAGCTCCAGCGGAGGGGCGCCGCCGCCGACCCGGAGGCGAAGCCCGGCGCGAAGCTCCCGCGACGCCTCTGAAGCGGCGCCGCCGCCGCCTCCGGACCCATCTGCCCGCCCCGCGCCGCTTTGAGCCCGAAATCTGCGTGGCGGAGGGGGCTACGCCAACTCACGGCCGCGTAGGTGTTGAAGGCGAGACGCCTCGCTCGCAGGACCATCTTCCCAATGAAGCGTCCCAGGAACTGTGTCGTCACTGGCGGGGGTACGCATATATTCGTGCACAGGGTTGGTCGAGGTCAGCGAAGAAATATTTTTCAATGCCCCTAGGGGTAGGGGGTACAACGCACGCCAGTCGGGCATCCAGTTGCTGAAGCGGCGCTCGTAGAACTGGTAAGTAAGCCTGCAGGGTGGGGTACCCCATTCGCGATCAGTGGGGGCTGGAGGCCGAGGATACACGTACACGAACAGGCTCGCACCGGCACTTCTGGCCCGACTCCGGTCCCGCAACGTGCCACATGGCACAAGCGTGCATCTTGTCTTGGTACCCGCGGGGGGTCCTGAGGGGTACTCGCTTCGGCGCGGAATCCGAGGGCCATGGCGTATATATGCATTCGAATTCGCGACCGCGCGCACCACGCGTTGTTCTCGTCCAGGTCGCAGGCGAACCTGGCTGAGAGAGCCGACCCGTCGGCGAGCCTGCGGGGCGTGCGTGCGGGGGGTACGTCGTTTCGGGGGGTACGTCGTTTCGGGGGCGCGAAATTTAAAGGAGGCGAGGGGGATACGCCGCGCCTTCGGCACGCGAAGAGCAGCATGGCCTCCAGCCGGGCGCCTGCGCAAATCTCGAGCTTAGCGAGGCAAAGCGCCTGCAGGGGCGCCGAGGGGGCCGCGGGCGCGCGGGCGCTCATATGGTCACCGAACACGTGGGAGACTTGCCGCACGACGAAGCTGGCGCCCAGCCCGTCCTCGTCGTGCGGGTCCGCCGGCTCCAGCAGCGCCACCGGCTCCTCGCTCACCACCGTGTCGCTCACTTCCTGCCGCGGAGCTCGCACCGCCTACATCCGAGCACGACGCGAAGCGCGCGCGCGCGGGCGGGCGCGCCTTGGTCAGGGAGCGGCATATGAGCATGCGCGCCGCCGGCCCGGGCGGGATCGGGTCCAGATCCAGCTCGACGCGGAACAGGTAGTGGAGCTTGTCCAGCCGCCTGCGGACCGGAAGCGCATAAGAATCCGGATGCATCGCTGGACTACGTTCGCGCGCGTGCGTCGACGTTGGACTGGCAAGCGAGCGAGCGAGGCGGGCGGGCCGGGACAGCGGCAGCGCACTTGCACTCAACGCGGAGGTCCGAGTGCCTGCGCATGCATGCGCACGCATGCGCGTGGCGTCGTCGGCCGGCGCGGGCCGGCGCCGGCCGCGGGCCGGGGGCCGGGTTCGGGCGGGCCGGGGCGCACCGGAGCAGCAGCTTCGTTCCCTCCGCGCCAACAGAGAGCAGCCGCACGGCATCGTCGACCGCCTGCGCGCGCGGGCGCGGAGCGTCAGGCCTAGGCTGCGCGGGCCGGCGCGCGCCCGGCCCGGCCCCGCCGCCGCGGCCGCGGCCGGCCGGCGGGCGGGCAGGACGGACCTCGAGCAGGTCTGCCTCGTTGTAAGGGGCCGCTGGGACTCTTTCGAGCGAGGGGAGCGGCCCGAACACGGGCGCCTCCTTCGCCTCCCTTGGCATCGCGCCGACCGGCCGCGGGCCGCCGGGCCGCCGTAAAAGAGATCAAAGAAGCCGCTGCCGTCTGACTAGGAACTAGACCAAGAGGTACCGGTCGACAATGGATCCTGAATCCCGCGCACCGCGGCCGGTACCGCGCGCGGCCGCGCAGGCCCAGCTCCGGCCGTTCAGCTATTGGGTGTTTCGGTGAAAGAGCGGCGTTCTATAGCTATCGGCTCGACTGCGGAGGATCCGGAACGCGGATCGCGGCGCACGGCGTTCGAGCTGCAGGCTGCAGCTGCCTCGAGGTGTTCTCGGTCAGGTGCTACAAGCTGAGTAGCGAATCTCGTCTGCTGGAGAAGTGGTGTGCGCGAGAGCTCGCAATTGGGGGGTAGGCGAAGCAGCCTGAGCTGGGTACAGTAACCGCAGCCGTAGGGCCCCACGACCGTCCTCAAAGGCTCATGATCAATTGCAATCTATATCGATATCAAGTTATTATCAACCCCTCCACGCGGGCCATATGCACTGCGGCATGGCCATATACCTCGCGGGAAGGTGATCGATTATATTACATTATATTTTTATTATATAAATATCCGTCGCGATACGTACCGGCGCCATGGCCAGCGCTAGCGCTAATTTAGGCGTACGTGTGCACGTGTTTCAAAGTTTCATCGATATCGATAACCACCCCCATATGCGCATGCCCTTATGAGGCTCCGCCGGCGCCAGCGGCGCCGGCGCGCCCGCGTCCGCCGCGGCGAGCTCTCCCCGCGTCATGATCAGCTGCCGTGCACGTGCCCATATAAGCGTTTGCGCATGCGCATGCATATATAAGATCCAAGATGGATTTTTTCGAAGGCGCCGGCCTAATTATTTAAGGGGAGCTCTTGAATTCTCGAGCTCGGCGTCCAGGGGAGCTCGGGGCGTCCGACGTTAGGGGGGCTTGCAATTAATATTGCGATCGCGAGCTCGAGATTGTGAAATGGAAGCGCCGCGCCCGAGGAGCCGAGCGAGCGCGCGGCGCGGGAGCGCGACGGAGGATCGGCTCGGCTTCCCCGTGCCGACGGCGCGCCTCGTCGAGCGGAAGCTCTCCCGCGCCGCCATACAGGAGGAGGGCGACGTGCTCGAGTCCCCGAGTGCGCGCCGGCGCCCTCGACGTCCAGCGCGCGCCTTTGATTATAATTATCGACCTGCTTAACGCCCCATCGCCAGCTGGCGTATCGCAGGAGCAGCCGCGCGCCCTTGCTTACGTGAGCCGATCATTCATGATCTTGAGATCAAGTCCGGCGGCCCTGCACATCGATATCGATATCTTTAATTGGCGCCGGCCTCCATAATTAATAATATTCTCGCGCCCGCAGCCGGCGGCCCTCGGTCTGCCCATGCTTGCCGTGAGCGCTGGATTCGAACTTGCGCACGCATATTTCGCAAGCCGATTTCTCGCAAATTCTGATTCGCCGCGAAATAGGTGCCGCTAGTGATTTACGGAGCCTTGAGAGTGCGTTCGATCCTCCCTTCGATTCGTGCCCAGATTTTGAATCATGACTCTCGCAATTAATTCAAAGCGCACGTGCACGTTCGAATTCAGACGCGGCTGCTGGACCCGAGCTTCCACGGGGTCATCCTCATCACGCACGGGTTTTTTGTGGCGGGTCTCGGGCAGATTCTGGGTGCGCTGCGCATGCTTATTTTGATTGATCACGACCATCGGACGCACAGCTGCAGCGCATCGATATCTGATAAACATGCATATATGCTCATGATCATGACTCATAATTAATATTGATCCCGCCGGCCGCGGCCGATTTTAATTTCGCGCAGCTGGGCTCTGGTCGATCGTAGTTCTCGACACGTTCGCGGCTGTCGCTTTCATCGGCTTTGGGTGCGCTCGGGTGCGGGAGGGGGGGGGGGGGGGGGGACAGGATTTCGAGGACAACGTCGCTGAGTTATTTCTAGAGCTGAAGATCTAGACATGAACTATTTCGAATTCTAGATGTTTTCGAGGGCGTCACTGACTTATTTCTAGAGCTGAAAATCTAGGTATGAACTATTTCTAGATTTTTTCGAAGGCATAAGATCTAAAGTCAAAGACATGAGATCTCTGAGTTATTTAATTTCGGCGCCTCTGACTTATTTCGGCGCGAAATTCCTCCAAACAATTCGCAGTACGTGTACTAAGGTAATGAATTCGAATCCCGCGACCGCAGGCTGGCGTGGATCGAATTCGCCTACTTCGATCTCGTTGTCGTCCCACTGATCCCCCCCGCCGAACGAGGACGCGCCAACGGCCCGCCTCGCCCCTGTCCCCCCCCCCCCCCCTCCCCCCTCTTCCCCCTCTTCCCCCCCCTCCCCCGCGCCCACGCCCCTGCCCCGTCTTTCAGCTCGTTTATGACTAAATCAGAAGCAGTTTCGCTTCACGCTCGCGCGGGTATATATTAAAACTTCGTTCGCTCAGGGATCCAGCACTTCGCGTGGACGCTATTCTCCCTCGTCCTCTTCCTCGCCTCCTTTCGCCGCAGCCGCTACATAAACCGTGCAGCTTCATTACAGCTTTATTAACCTAATGAGCCGAGACTTAAGCTTTAGTACATAATATATAAGCGTAAGAGCATCGCGATTCGCATCGGGTAAGAGCCGGACCTTCGCCACCCCTCCTCACTAATACTAACATCCCTTCCAGCTAATAGTATTCGAGCTCGCAGTGCTGCTGAGCCTCATCTTAAGATTTATTACAGCCTTAGCCGAGACTCAAGCTTTATCATGAGCCGAGACTTCAGCTTTATTATATAATAAGCTTAAGCTGAATACTATTCGCGCCGGCAGTGCTGCTGGGCCTCATCTTCCTCACCTTCGCCTTCCTTGCCGCGGGGGACTTCAGGCGCGCGCCCCCGCCCCGCCCGGCTCGAGCTCGGCCCGACCCTTCGAATTCCCCCGGCCATGCGTGTGGCCAGCTGCAGCGCGATTATAATTAGTATTCCTAGGCCTAGGCCTCCTACTATAATTAACTACGATTCGCGCCGATGATCATGATCACGACCGGAGGCGCAGCGGGCGGAGGGGCGTGGACGCCGTGGCGGGGGCCTTCGCCTTTGCCGTCGCCCTCCTCGCCTTGTGCGCGCGCCCGCCCGCCCGCCGATCGCGAGCTCGAATTAATATCGGAAGCTCGAGCTATATTCAGCCTCGAGCTATATAATTTATATTGGAAGCTCGATCAATCGCGAGCTTCAAGGCTAGTTATTTAATTTATAGCCCAGCCTGCGCGCGTGCTGTGTCCGCCGCCGCAGGCAGTTCGTGTGCATTTCTAGCGCTAGCTACCGGTATAGCCCACGCGCGTGCACGTGCACGTGCACGCGCGTGGAGTACGTTACTGTACGTACTACGGTACAGTTGCAATTGATCTATAACGTTGCAATTGACGTTTACGCGTCGGCGATATATATATCGATTGCAACGCTTATACGTGCGTGTGTGTTCGATCTAGATCGAGATCTGAATCTCGCGGTCGAGCGCTAGCTGCACATGTCAGCCCTCCAATAAATCAAACTTCGTTCGCAGCTACGGAACCTTCCTTGACCTTCTGGAGAGCCTCGGCAACAACCCCTGGATCTACGTTCGCCCCGTGCAGCTCGGCGAGAAGCTTCATAGAAGCTTTGAGAAGCCGGCGAGAAGCGTTAAGAAGCTGGATCTGAGTCTAGATCTAGCTATAGAGCAGCCCGCGCGCATGCGCAACCCGCGCGCGCGCTAGCGCTCAATCGCAATCGTGACCGATCGAGGGAACGCAAAGAAATGATCGAAATGTAAATTAACATTGCGCAGGGAAAGCCGACGCTGAAACTGAGCAGCCACAACGCGGGCGGTGCAGCACCCGCCGCAATTGCAACTGCCGCTCCGCGCGGCCGCGGCGGCCGCGGGATCGGACCGGGGGGGCCCGGCGCCGGTCTCTTCGGAGCTTAGCTCGCCAGGCGCCCCGAGCGCGCGTCGGTGAAATTTCCATTGTACACGTAGTTGCATATGCATGTAACCGTGGCCAGCCGGCGCCGTATATACTGTATCATGTATATATCACGATCAGCTCATTGCTGTTAAGATCATATGCATCCCTCTTCAGCCTTGAAGGCTTGAATTTGCTTTGAGCATGATTGCAAGGGGGGGTACCCCCTCCCTTGCTCCCCTGGTGAATTGGTGCGGCGTACTTTCTGTGTTAGCAATTTTTGTAAGATGAGATTCTTTGCATGCACTCTCGTATAGGTGTGATCGCACCATAGCCGCTGCGAGCGGCGGAAAAAATGCAATGGCGGGGCTGCGCAAACATGTCGAAGCCGCTCCTCACCTGCTATTGCTATATGCGCCAAACCACGTGCTCCTGATTGCTCTAAATGCGCTCTACAAACTCTGTCATACATGCCTTGGCTCGAGAAGCGGCGCGTCGCGCGCTAGGCCGCCTCAAGTACCTGTTGTACCGGGCGCCGAAAAAAAGCGCTCCCGAGAGTTTCGGCCGATATCGTGTTGCAGTACCCGTGCTTCAAGCCGGAGCAGGGGGGAATGGAGCAGGGGGGAATGGAGCAGGGGGGAATGGAGCAGGTGGCCATGGCAAGCGAAGAAGCAGCAAGCGAAGCAGCTGTTACATGTGCACGAGCTCGCATGCGCAGCTCTGCTCGCGACGCCGCGTTCCGGTGCGCTTCGAATTCCGGCTGCGGCCTCGAGCTCGGGCCGCGGCGTTCCGCCTTAAGCTTCGCTCTCGGTTTCTGACGAACTCCGGTTCAAGCAGACTCCAGCTAAGATTTAGATATCGATATCGATATGTCTAGACCCTCAAGCGCAGTCACAATGAGCTGTCATGCCGGTGAGCAATTGCAAGTACGGCGCAGCCTAGCCGCGCCGCGGCGGGCCGCCTAGGCCTCGCACGCGTACGAGTGAACGCCTAGGCCTAGATAGCTAGCCCTCAACGCCACGCGCGCGTGTCTTGACCCGCGGCCAGCGCCCCAGCGCCCGCAGTATTCGCTGCAGCTGGGCCGAGCTAGCCGGCGCCACTGGGCCTCGCCCCCGCGCCGCCGCTCTCCAGAGCGCGCTGGCGCCTCGGCCCTAGGCCCTAGGCCCTAGGCCACCTGCCCCTCCGCTCGCTTCCCCGCCCGCCGCCCTGCCGGTTGCTTCAGCGTCGTCGACTCCAGGTTCGCTCCGCCGCTGCTGCCGCGCACCTGGCCCGGCCGCCCCCGCTGGGCCCCGCCCCCGCACGGCCGCTTTCCGGGGCGAGCTGACGCCTCGGCTCTGCGTATGTGCAGGCTATGCGCAGGGCCCGGCGCCACCTGCCCCTCCGCCCGCTTCCCCGCCCGCCGCCGGCGCCCTAGGCTTGCCGGCTGCTCCAGCGTCGTCGACTCCAGGTTCGCTCCGCCGCTGCTGCCGCGCACCTGGCCCGGCCGCCCCCGCTGGGCCCCGCCCCCGCACGGCCGCTGTCCGGGGCGAGCTGACGCCTCGGCTCTGCGTATGTGCAGGCTATGCGCAGGGCCCGGCGCCACCTGCCCCTCCGCCCGCTTCCCTGCCCGCCGCCGCCTTCGCCTGCCTGCCTGCCCGGTCCCGCCGCCGCGACGCCACCCCACCTGCCCGCCTCGCCACCCCGCCCGCCTCGCCCGGCAGCCAGCCTTGCCTCTCTGCCCCCTCCCCCCTCCCCCCCCCTTCCGCCCCCCCCCCTCCACCCTAAGTACCCTGCAATGTGTACCAGTACCCCCCTTGCACCTCCGCGCGTGGCCCGCACTTGCCACTCTTGCACAGGGCCGGGCGCGGTCTGCTAGTTATAATTAGGGGGCGGCCTGCGTGTAATGGCGTATATGCGTGTAAATATATAAATATATGTAGGCTGCATTGCCCTCCAGGTTATCGCGAGCGCTCTAGCGATATCGATATCGCGACATACATCGATCGAAATCGGAAATCGAGCACGGCATCGCTCCGCCCGCGCGGCGCCCGCGCGGCCAGCGCCGGCCGATCGCGAGCTCGAGTCCCCGCCGACTCGACGTATATTTACGTACGTGCAGCTGCAGCCTGCGGCTGGCGCCCTGCGCATGCAGCCGCTGACAGTGAGCTGGTCGCAGTGCACGTGGTTCACGCGGAATCCGGAACGGAATCACGCGCCGTGCCGGCCCGTGCGGCGCCGTGCGGCGCGGCCGCGGCCCGTCACCCGGTGACCCGTCACCGCGGCGTGCCGGCGCCGGCGGAACTTCGGAACTTCGGAACTTGAATCGGAAGCTGCAAATTTGGAACTTTGCAAGTAACTTATAGTAACAAGCAGGGGGGCTCCGCCCCCCCGCACCCCCCCCGCTTGCTAGCTGGGTACAGACCGTACATGTACAGCGCTAGCTATAAGCCCATGGATTTAAATTGACCAATCACCAAATCGCTCGAGTTTCCGACTGGGGCTTTTTGACTCGACTCGCCGTAGTAATAAATTTTGACGTACCCGGCCTTTTTGATTTAAAGCGTCCAATCACCAAATCGCCCGAGTTTCAGACTGAAGCTTTTTGACTCGACTCGCTGTAGTAAACGATTGGCCTTTTCCGCCAGCGAAAGGGTCCCCTGGGTACACGAAACCACAGTACTATGCGGGCTGGAACCGCTTGTTTTTTTACTACTCAACAAATGAAATGGACAAATACACCATTGGGCAAGGTTTCCAGTGGCATTTTTTTGCTTCTCCAAGCTCAGACCAGCCGTAGTTCGCAGGTCCCAAATGTCAAATTTGGCAGCAAAAGGTAAGCGTCGGCCGCCGAGTTGCAATTTCCCAGCCTGGCCTGGTACTGTGGTGAAAAGGTACTATAGTTCATTGTACTACTGTTACTTCAGTGCCGGCCCGGCGGGCCGTGCTGGGGCGCAGTGCGCATGCCGGCCGCCGCCGCGGCGGCGGCGCCCGGAAGTTGGGCCGGAACGTACCGGTACCCGGTAACTTGAAATTGATCGGAACCGAATCGAATGAATCGATTTTGCTGCAAAATTAAAAAACGCCGGCCGGGTACCGGGGTACGTATCGCGCCCGTTGAGGCTACTACTAGCCTACTAGTACGTATACTGGTAATCCGGAAATTGGACCCGGAATCCCGCGTCCTTTCGGGCCCGGGCGGCGCCGCAGCGGGCGCCTGCATGCGCAAGTTCTGCAACTTACCGTGACAGTCCCCGGAGACTGCGCTGCGGCCCGCGGGAGACTGCGGGAGTCCCGGGTACGGTACCGGTCCCTCGAAGGGGGCTGCAGCTGCATTGCAGCAGCGGCTGCCGCAGTGCTTCGGACGGTCGGAAGCGGACGACGCTCCTCAGCGCTGTCGCCGCTGAGCGGCTCAGCTGCTGTATCTCGCCGCTTACTAGTACGCACACCGAGTTGGCTTCACACTCAGCCTGCAGCTGGCCATGGCCATGGCCATGGCAGCGCGCGCGCGGTGACCCGCGCGCCGTGGCCCGTGGGCCGCCCATGGACATGCATATGCATGTATATGGCCCAAACCGCCGGTCAAGATCAAGAGCATTCGATCAGCAGCGGCAGATGATTATAACATCTTAGCTGCAGTCTACGTTGCAACCTCGCCGGTTGAGCCTCCGCGGCCGCTGCATGCGCAACTGCTCGATGCATATGGCCGCGGCGACAGCTGACGACAGCATTGGATTTGACGAGGAACACGTGGGTCACGCGCGGACAGCGCGGGCTGCTGCCGCGCAGCTGCAGCCGGACGCAGACGATGCCCTGCGGCCGCGCCTGCAATTGCATGCGCCCGAGGCCGCGCCGGCCTTGGCGAAGAGCGCCGCCAGTTCCCGCCGCGGGAGTCAGAGCATCGTTTACGCCTCGCCCGCGACGGGGCGGCCCATCTGCATCAGCCCACGCCCGGGGCGGAGGGATGCTTTCGGCGCGGCCGCGGCCGCGGCGCCGGCCGCCGCCGCCGGCCGAAGCGCCGGAGCTCGAGGCGTCGCCGTTACGGGTGCCGGTGCCGGGGAGCTCCGGTCCGCGTCGTCGGTCATCAGCTTCACGCGTCTGGCGCGGATCGAGGCTCTGCGCGAGGGCCGCCGCAAGTGAGCGCTTAATTATTCCTATAGCTAGCTATATAGGCCTTCATCGCGAGCCCCTGCAGCTGAAATTAAATATTTAATTATCGGATAGACGTTCTCTGAAAACGTTAACG
Source organism: Cyanophora paradoxa (assembly GCA_004431415.1). Lineage (NCBI taxonomy): Eukaryota > Glaucocystophyceae > Cyanophorales > Cyanophoraceae > Cyanophora > Cyanophora paradoxa. Next base: position 91,341 of record QPMI01000222.1, on the reverse strand, counting down.
GCGGCCTGCGAACGCAGGTACAAGCTGTACGTGCGGCCGGCCCTCACCTTTGCTTTCCTCGCCTTCGCGTGCGGCCTCACGTACCTAAAGGTGCGACTGCCCTCTTCGAATTAAATCTGAAGCGCCGCCGCCGCGGCCGCCGCCGCCGCCCCGGCCTGGCCCGGGCCGGCCCCCGGGGCTGCGATCCAGCTCGCGATCGACCCGCCTCGCTGCGCAGTACCGGTTGATGATCAACGATGAGGAACAGCTGGCCAGGCTCTTCTTTCTTGCGACCGCCGAGAATGCGCGCGCGCCGCCCCCGGGCCCGCGGCCGGCCCGACGCGCCGCCGCTGAAAATACGACACTGTCCGGCGCAGGCCATCCAAGCCGTTGAGAATCAGTGGACCCGGAGCCTGATGGTACCCCCTTTCCCTTCGTTAACGTTTGGGCCCTTCGAATTCGTAGTGAGGCTTATGGTGACGCCTCCACGCGCCCTTCCGTCCGCGTCCGCAGTACCTCGAGCTCATGGCGAACCATTACGTGACACAGAATGGGTCCGCCGGCGCCCCCGCCCGCTCTAGATCTAAATCTCCGGCCGCGGCCCGCGCGCGGCCGTCCCGGGCGACTGGCCCATGGCCATCATCATAAGCTAAGCTAAGAAGCGGCATCCATTAATATAAATGATATGAAATTTGTTATTTGTTTGGTGTTCTTAAGGGCGCCCGCGCGCAGCTCCGTGTCGCGGAGCGAGTTCGCTGATTTCGCGAACCCGGACCGGTACTGGAGATCCCCGTGCGCGAGCCCCGTACCCCTCCAACCCCTCCATTCCCTCTTAAGATGCCCTGCCCCTCATCCTTCATCCTCCCCCCCCCCCCCCCCCCCCCGGCCCCCTCTCCCCCGCCCCCGCACCCCAATCCCCTCCGAGTCTCTCTCTCTTAATCCCCCCCCCCTCCCCTCGGCTCCTTCCTCTTTCCCCCCTCCCCTCTATTGAGATGCCTGCCATCCGTCTCAATCCTACTCCCTCCCCCCAAGAGCCCGCCCCCCCCCTTTTTGCCCCCCCCCCCCCATCCCACCGCCCGCTTCAACTTTCCCCTTCGCCCCCTAACCTCCCGCCCCCCCCCCCCCTCCCCTGCCCCCCCCCCCCCCGCGCAGGGCGATGCAAGGGGTGGCGTACGTACCCGTCGGGACCCCGTCGAACCGCGCCCTTTACGAGGCCGAAGGCCGAGCGTGCGCATGCGCATGCGCGACGCGGATTCCTCGCGGGGGGGGGGCCGATCTAGATCTAGATCTAGATCAATAAATATCTAGCTTTAGAGCCGGAGCTTCCTCATTAGCAGGAAGCCAGAAACGGGCGCGCCGCTCTAGGTTCGGAAGCTCTAGATCTCGCTATAGCATCGCCCTAATTAAATAGGCCTCACCAAAGCGGGAGGCGGGGGTTTATAAATTATACACACGCGCCGGTGGCGGTCATTCCTCTGGCCCACTGGGCCAAATCGCGAGCGGGCGGGGGCCTCGGCATGCGCAGGTACAGGCCGGGCTTCCAGTGGACGGAGCGGGACTCGAACAACAGCCTCGTGCGGGCCGGCGGCCGGCCCCTCTACTTCCCCGTCCAGGTGCCCGCGGCCGACGCACGCGCGCGAGATCTAGATCTATATATAGCTGTGTAGATGAGGGTCCGAGCTGAGCTGACCAAGAAGGCTCCCGCGCAGTTCATCGAGCCGTACAAGGGAAACGAGGCTGCGGTGCATGCGCCCCGCAGCTTGCCCGTTCGGCTGTCTTTAGCGTTGCTGACCTTGAGCACCGCTTCAACCTTCGCAGCTCGGTTTCGACCTGTACAGCAACGCCGAGCGGCGGGCGGCGATCGACAAGGCGCGCACCACCGGCGCCCAGGCCTGCACACCGAGGCGAGTCCCCCCCCCCCCCCCCCCCCCCCCCCCCCCCCCCCCCAACCCAACCCCTTTCAGGATTTGTTTTGAGCCTCGGAGTCACTAATAATGCGCAGGATCACGCTTGTGCAGTCGACGAAGCGGCAGTATGGCGTCATAGGTACCCCGCCCCCGCTCGCGCGCGTGACGCTCGCCGGCTTCGGAGCGGGGCTGCCGGCTCCGGCTTCCAATCCCACAATGGCCCCGGGACCGCACGCGCTCGGCCAGTGCTGACGCCGACCTCGGCTTGGCCCGCGCAGTCTTCGAACCCCTTTTCTTCGATGCGGGGACGGGGCGCGTGGGGCGCCCCTTCCGCGGGGCCGACAGCCTTCACTCCTTCATCGGTGCCTTCCCCATTGCAACTCACTTCCCCATTGGAAAAGAAGGCTGAAATTTTAGTTCCCACCCCCCCCTCCTCCCCCTCGCCCCCCGTCCCCGCCCCTATCTCCTCCCCTTTGCCCTTCCCCCCCCCCCCCGCCCCGGCTACCCTCCCTCCCCCTCCCTTTCGGCTGCTGATCCCCCCCTCCCAGACGTCGTGTACAAGCTGGACGAGATGCTGGCGGCGAGCGCGGGGGGTATCACCCTCGAGAACCTCGACCTCTTCCTCTACGACGTGCGCTGGGTACAGCTGGGGCGGGGGCGGGGGTACAGCGATCGCTAGGACGGAGAGGTGGTCGTAAATACATATATATAGCGGGACCCGCGGGGCAAGCCGCTGAGCTCGGTCACAGGTTACCAGCTCCCCCCCGGCGTTCCTCGCGCACCTCGCCGGGATCTCTGACGGTACAGGCCCCGGCCCGCCCGCCCACGGCCGCCGGCCTCCGCACCCTGATCGTGATCGTGATCCACGCATGCGCGTGCAGGAAACATCGATTCGGGGGATTACACGTTTGCTTCGCTCAGCGCGTCGCACCCCGATTCGCTGCAGGGCGACATACGGGAGCAGGACGATTTCGCCGCAGCGGACCGCAGGCGTGCCCGGGATCCGTACCCCGCATATATACCCCGTTACATGTCTTTTGCCCTGCGATTTCGATTCGAATTCACGGTTCCACTTGCTCCGCGCGCAGGTGGCGAATCATAGCGGTGGGGCGAAGGGGGTACATCCACCACCGCCGCACCAACACGCCAAACCTCATCCTCGGCCTCTCGGCGCGCCCCTGTACCCCCCCGCCTCCTTCCCCCCTCCCCCCCCCCCCCCCGCCTCCTTACCCTCGCTTCTTCCTCCGCCCTCCCTCCTCCCTCCCCCGCCCCCCCCCCCCCCCCCCCCCCCCCCACACACACACACACACACATCACCTCTCCCCCCTCTTTCCCCCCTTCTCCCCTTCCCCCTTCCCCTTCCACCCCCTTTCCTACCCCTCCCCCTTCGCCCCCTTCGCCCTTTATCTCCTCTCACGCTCTGCCTCGTGTCTCCGCCCCCCCCCCCCCCCCCCCTCCCCCCTGTCCCGCCGCCAGGTCTCGATGCTGGCCCTCACGAACGTGCTGGGCGTCTACAAGGCCTCGGGGCGCCTCGCCGGCGCCGCCCGCGTGCGCTCCGCCTCCGGGCCCGGCCCGCGCCCCTTTTACTTGCTACTTTGCCCTTTGCCCCCAAGTAAGCGGTTTGTAAATGCGCAGATGATCGCGTCGCGCCTCCGGATCCGCCGCGGGCCGGGCGGGCGAGTGGCGGCGACCGACCGCTCCTCTCCGCCCCCCCACGAACCCTCCGCCTCTGAGGCCCTTTCGGGGACGCTCGGACCGGTACCCGGGCCCCTGCGCCGGAGAGCCTCCGTCGAGGTGCGGTGCCCGCGCGAACGCGGCCGCAGCCCCACGCGCAGCCGTGCTCGTCATAGACGACACATATAATTCTGATTTCGGGGCTGGACATGGGGCCATGCAGGACTTGGAGGAGGGGAGCGATGCGGAGGCTGCGCGGGCCCCGGCGCGGGGCGCCGGCGCCTACGCGCACGGGCCGGCTCGACCTCCGCCGCGCGGGGCGGCTGGCGCTCTGCCGCCTGATCATGATCGCGAGGACCTTCGAGCGGGTCCGGATCCGGACCCGATTGGCAGCCCGGAGGCCCGCCGCGCGAGTGCCGGCGACCCGCCGCCCTTCGATCCGGACGGGAAGCCCGGGGCGCGGCGCCCGCCGACCCCCCCCAGCCCGCCCTTCGCGGACTCGCGCCCCGTCATCGTACCCCTTGACGGGGGCTCCCCCCTGGCCGTGGCGTCCTCGTCGCGGGGCGAGCTCGAGCAGCGGCCGGCGGCGGCCCCTCCCCTAGGCCCTCCCCCTTGGCCGGCGCTGCCGGGAGGCAGCCGCGGCCGCGGAGCACGCGGGGAGCGGCCGCGGGCAGCCCCCGACGTCGATCCCGCGCTTGGTTTGACGCCCGCTGCGGCCGTCGCTCCGACGTTTCTGCAGCTGCACGACCCTAGGCCTAGCTAGGCCTAGGCCTCCTCATACAACGTCATAGTGCGTGGCGACGTCTCCGGCACCAATTAGTGGCAACCTACGTATACAGATCTAGATAGGCTATATATGGCTAGCTATAGACTCTGAGAGTCCCGGCTGCATGCGCAGGCCTAGAGTCCGGAAGGCAAATGCATTTAGATAAGTTCGTCCATTTCCGATTCCTGTTTGTGCTCATATTTAGGTGTCAGCGAATGCGGTGCCCTCTCTGCCGTCGTTGAGTCTCCAGCCTTCTCTATACTATGACAGATATCGATCTTGTATTATTCGCTCTACTATCTAGTGCTGATGCTGTGATCATTATATCTTAGTGCCTAGCCTCGTTTCCTAATCTTGCAATCGATCATTGGATCTTAAGCCGCTGAGCTTGAGCTTGATCCGGATCCTTCTCGAGCTCCTCCTTGGAACCTTTGAGGCTTGTTGCTGGTGTCGCTTTCATTTCGATCTCATCTGCGACATCGATCGCGATTTACCACCGTGCGCGTTCTCCTTATCACTCGCGCCTTTGATTCTCGCGATCGATTCGAATTCTTTCCTGTTTTTTGTTTATGCTGCTCGCCATTCTCGAAACTCGCGTAGTCCATGTGATATACAATATCGACATCGATCAGCGAGATCAGTGATAACTGCAGATCTATAGCTATAGCTAGATTGAGTCATGATCAAGTATCATAATTAGACGTCGACGCGTACGTCGACTGGTACTCGCAAATGCAACTTGGCAAGCTTTAAGCCAGGGTTGCTGAGAAACGTCGAAAACGAGTTAACTTAAGCTGCAATTCAAGGATTATGATCATGATCGATTCATGCTGGACTCGGGATATGATTCGATGCACATGTCGACGTCGATGCTGCCAGGCTGCAGAATTTAATTTCGCCGCAGTACCGTAGTACGAGTCGACGTCGACAAACCGCAGCTGCGCATGCACCCTCGCAATATTAATACGTTTTTTTTTGGTGAATACGAGTGCACTAAGATCAAACACAATTATTGATAGCATGATCACGGCATGCCATGATCATTGCATTGCGACTTGTAAAGGATTCGATTCGAACATGATATAGATCTCATGTGCAAGTTACGTATACATGATCAGTGTACATAATCTGATGAACTGTGGTCGAACTGAACAGCTGCACTGCGGCAGCTGTCGGCCAAACTTGTTATCGTGTCGAGCCTAGCTTTAATTTATAGGCATGTGGTCTGACTAGTATATATATATACGTACTGCATGTCCAATCATTGAATCGAATCAGCTAGATGAACCTACGGGGGGTTCGCCCTTCCGTAGTCTCTCAAAAAAACTAGATGACCATGAACGATTCGACCTGTTGCTCATGATAACGTATTCCTTAAATGATCATACGCTCGCACTATTGCTCGAGATCTTAAGCTTGTGACTGATTGCACTGCGGCAAGATTGAAACGGAAAACCTACGCGAAAACTGCTGCACTACGTATACTGCATCATGCGTGCTCGAGCGAGGAGTCAAAATATCGATTAAGCTTAGGCTTAAAAGCTTGCAGAAAAAAGGATCCAGCTCAAGCATTCTCTACGAAAACAAGCATTCTCTGTAAGCATACGTAGTGTATACAAAGCGGCGCCGCGCCGGCGGTTCTATTAAGCTTAAGCCCACATGGAGATGAACTCGTCAGGGAGAGTGGTCCGCGAGGCGGCGGGGATGCGGAGCCCGGTCTCGGCGGCGATGCGAGCGGCGGCGGCGGCGGCCTCGGCCGCCTCGGCCGCGGGGCAGGCGGGCGAGCGGGCGAGGCGGAGAGCGGCCAGCGCCTCCCAGCAGCGGAGGCCGGACGCGGCGAAGGAGGCGCGGGCGGCGCGCAGGAGGCGGAGGCGGGCGCCGGGTCGGCTTCGGGGCGCTCGAGGCCGGCCCGCGCGAGGAGGGCGAAGGGGGCGAGCAGGGGGAGTCGCCGCCGGCGGGTCTCCTCCATTAGGGCCAGCGCCTCTCGCGCGAGCGCCTCCGCCCGCGCCGCCTCCGCCCGCGCCTCGCGCAGCGATGGGAGCGACGGGAACGCATCGGCTGCCTCCGGGTGCACAGCGGCGGCGCCGGCGCGCCCGAACTTGGCCGGCGGCGTGCTGGCCCGGACCTCGACGGCCGATCCGTTGGCGGAGGCCTCGGGGACAGGGGAAACCCGCGGCCGGACGGGAGGCGGCGCCGACCGCGGGCGCCGCGGCCGAAGACAGGCGAAGAAGGGAGAAACGGGCTCAGAGCTCCTGGCAACCGCGAGGTCGGCGCGGGCCCGCGCGAGGCGGTGGAGCGCGAAATCCATCACGACAATGGGCACAACTGCGGCGATCGAAGAGCGAATTCGAAGTCAGCGAAAGTAATATAACTCCGACAAAGCAGAAGAAACAAATGTAGACGCGCGCACAGCTGTGGGCCCACAACTGAAGGCGGAAAGAAAGAAATCGGATCAGGAAGCCAGGGGGATCAAACGGCGCGCGACGTTGACGGACCATGGCAGTGTAGTTACGGCGCCAGAAGGCGAGGCAGACGTCGACCGCCGCCTGCGCGGCGGCCTCGTCGCCGCCGCGCCACGCGAGGATGGCGCGAACTGCGCGCGTCCACTCGGCGACCCACCCCTCGCTCCCCATCTGGAAGCCGCCTCGTAAGTCGACTTTCCAAAGGAAAGGCGCAAGATATGGGCCGAGGAAACAATGCGCGCGCCTGCTCGGCTCGGGAGGCGCGGGCCGCCGCCTCTTTGTCGCTTTTGCCCAGCAGGATGCAGCAGCAGGCGTCGACCAGCGTGGCCATGTTCACGGCTGCGATTAATTTGAATTTCAACGGGAAACGTTGAACGAAAGGCCCTGCTCTGAAGGCCGCCACGCACTGTGCTCGCCGATGCCGAAGCGAGAGGCGAAGGCGAGCGACTCCTGTACGACGCGCGTCGCCTCGGCAAAGTTTCCCATCAATGCCAGAGCCGTCGCGTAGTACCATCGGGCCTGCGTGCGAGAGGAAGACTCTCAACAACGCCGAAGACGTCACGCTGCAAGAAGCTTTAAGCTTAAACTCGAGGCGACGAGACTGACCTCGTTGCCGATGGGCAGCAATCCGCCGTTGCCGATGGCCGCGCGGTAGGCCGCAGCGCCCTCACGGAAGCGGCCGCTCGCGCAGAGGTGAATCGCCCTGTGGTTCGCGACGACGAATCTGCGCAGGAGAAAAGAAGCGCTTCAACGCTGGACGACAACAAAAAGTGCAACACTTCGGTTGCGGCGGGCCTATGGCCGCACCGCGCGTCGGGAGAGTCGAGTCGGTCCGCGAGAGACTCGTACCAGACGTTGACCTTGCGGGCGATCTTGTGCATCCCCAGGAACGTGAGCAGGGCTGCAGGTACGTGTGTGCGTGTACCGCGTCAAGCCGACAGACAGACACGATTACACGACAGGGAGGGAGGCGAAATGTAAATTTGAACTAGAAACGAAAGCGCGGCGCGGCGCGGCGGGGCGCGGTTCGCGCACTGCCGAAGTTGGCGCGGACACTATGATGTTTTAGAGACAATTGATGTTTTAGATTCAGCATGTTCTGCTATCCGTGTTGATTATATAAAGGTAATTTTATAATGAACTTGAAACAAAGGCGGGGCGCGGTTCGCGCACTGCCGAAGTTGGCGCGGACGCGGAGGTCGACGAGGGCGAGCGCCTCGTCGGGCGTCGCGTCCGAGATGGCGCAGGCGCGCACGAGCGCCTCCGACGCCAACTGCGCGCGTGTCGGCGTCGGCGGCGTCGTCGGCGTCGGCGAGGAGGTCGAGTTCGAGGGGCCGGGGCGCCGCGACGAGCACTAGTACTCGCCTGGTACGCGTCGGGGCCGCTACCCACCCCTGCCTTCATCACCGACCACGTGATGAGACTGCGCGAGGCGCGGGCGCAGGCGTCAAGTCAAACTTCGCGGACATCGATCGAAATTCGACGGAAATCGAAGCTGGAGGGGGCGCGCGCACGCGAGCGACTCGACGAGGGCCTCGCGGGCCTCGGAGTCGACCGCGTCCACTCCGGACCCGAGCTCGGGCGAGCGCTCCCGCGTGCGAGCGCCCCGTACCACCAGCTTTGCGACGCGCGCCAAGCGCCCTAAACGAACGTGAACGGCGGCATCACCACCGCCGTTCGATGGCGGATGTGCAGAGGCGCGCGCGCGCGCGCGCGCTCACGGATGACGGCCATGGTCGAGCCGACGTTGGCCGGCAAGCGTTCGCCAAGACTCTCGGCGCAGATGCGCTGAACGAGCAATGGCAAGCGCGCGTCAGACACGTCAACGTGCACGTGCATGTGCACGTGTTCGAAATGCGCGCGGTGCAAAAGAATGGGGACGCACAGAGAGACCGATGGTGATACTTGTGCGTCCGAGGTAGTATCTGGAGCGAGTTGTTCGGCCGTTATAATTAGCAGCTTTACGAATATTACATTAGTGCTAGTGGTAACGCGATTGCACGTACTCTATAGAGGCCCAACTGCGCGTACATACGGATCAATGGCAATCATTAGAGAAGCTTCATGTGCTGGGTATGGACGCACGACCGGAGGGCGCAGGCACGGGCGACAAGCCAACGGCGCTGCTGCCGCGGGTCCTTAAGCCCCGAATCCGCCTTGACTGAATTCGAACCCGTGGAGAGGCCCGCGGAAGCCCGCAGGGACTCCGGAATCGGCGGCACGTCGCCGGCCATCCGCTGGTCGTCGATCGTGCACGCGATCTGACGAGCGCAAAGCGGTCATCCTCACAGCTTAGAATCTAGGAGTTCTGTGGCATGGGTGCCCGTGGCAAACCTCGGAGAATGCGCGTCGGGCCTCCAGTAGAGCGTTGGAGCGATACGCGAACAGCGCCGCCCGCTGCAGATGGACGAGGCACTCGGCGTGGTTGCCGGCGAGGCGGAAGTGCTGCGCCGCCGCCGCCGCCGCCATATCCGTGTCGCGCGCCGCGAGGTACGCCCCGTACGCGAGGTGCACGCGCCGCCGCGCCGAGAGCGGCGTGGCCTCGTACAGAGCCGCCTTGACGAGGGCGTGCGTGAAGCTGAAGTGAAGATTGGCGGGCGGCCACGCGTCCGTCGACGTCCCGCAAGCCGCGCCAGAAACACTTGAGCTCTTCTGGCTGGCGATCGCGAGGCCTAGGGGGTCGGCGTCGCTGGACCCGTGGGCCCGGGCGAGCCCGGCGCGGACGAGGTCCCTGAGCCCGGCCCGGATGGCGTCGGGCGCCATCCCGTTCGGCCGCGCCGCCGCCGCCGTCGCCTCGGCCGTGAAGCCGGCGCCGATGACAGCCGCCAGCCGCGCCACCGCCTGCGCGGCCTGCGACAGCCGATCCGCCCGCGCCAGCACGATCTGCGCGCGCCCCATGGCCATCGCCAGAAGCGTCAACTCTGCACAGTGAGATGAGATTTCGGGAAATTAAAGCGCCTGTGCGATCGTGTCGGGAATGGTGCGGGGAAAAGTCCCTCCGTCGAGCTGGGCCCTCGCAAGCTCCACCAGAAAGAGTGGCTGATGAACGGAGTCAACACCCGTCCTCTGGAACGAGATTATAAATTAGATGCGAGTTTGAGGGACGCACCACCCCGCCAGCCTTTTCGATGACGGCATTCTTCTCGGCCTGCAGCACAAAGTGAGGCACATGTACATGCGCGAAAACAGCGAGGCGTTAAGACGGTGGGGCACCGCTGGCCAGCTCGCGACGGCAGGCCACAGATTCTGAGCACATGTCAGCGGCGGCTAGCAAAACAATTGCAAGAGAAGACCAACAATAGTAATGCGTGTGCGCACATCAAGAAGGCTCGAGGCGGCGGCGGGGCTCAGGGGCTTGAGTTCGATGAGCTCGACGCGCACGGGCGCCCGCAGCGGCGGAAGCCTCGCATCTTCGGCCCTAGAAACGTCTGTTGCCGTCGACGACTTGTCCTCCCGATCGTCGGCTTCTGCGAGCTCTAATGGCACGACCGGTACCGACTCCGCGAGCTCGAGGCCCGGGGTAACGTTAGCGGCGCCGTCCAGCTGCTTTCGGCTGGCCTCGGAGGAGCTGGCGGAGATGGTCCCGGGGCCGGCGCGGTCCACCGCCAGGCCGGCGAGGATGGCGAAGTCGCGGGGCGGGTCCTCCGTCGGGCGCGTCGAGATGACGAGGAGAAGCGACGCGGACACGTCGCGCAGGCAGCGCAGCACGAACCAGCTCGCGCTGCCGTCGCGGTCGCCGTCAGATGTTAATTAGAACGTCGACGTCCTAATTATATACTAATGTCGGCGTTTCGCACAGACGGACCTGTCGAGCAGGTGGGCGTCTTCTATGAAGAGCGCGACCGGCCGCGGCGCGCCCTTGCCGAGCCCGGCGCCCTCGCGCTCCAGGCCGGCCAGGAGGCGCGAGACGCACTCGGCGACGCGGAGACCGACGAGGCCCACCTCGAACAGGGCCGACGCGAGGCCTGCACATAAAGGGCAAAGTAAGAAGAGTGATCGTGATCGTGAGGCGGATCCGCGGCCGGAGGCCCTAGCCATAGGCTCACCTGTGTTGCCGTCGAACATGTTCGTGCGCGATCGGGAGCCCATGTAGCTCTGGTTGCGCTGGCTGAGCCACCCCTTGCCGGATCCTCCCGAGCCCGCGGCCGCCGCTTCCCTCGAGGGGTCCTCGAACAGGCAGGCCCAAAGCAAGCCAGCGTCGGCGGAGGTCAGGAGGCCCCGCCTCAGCGCGCTCTGCCGCAGCGCCTGTGTGTACCCAGAATTCGAGCCAACGCTCAGCGCAAACGGAGAGGGAGGGAAGAAGCGATACACAGACGCCTTGCCTGCGCGCTGTCGGTGTCGAGCACAGAGGCGACGACGCCCCGTAGGGCCCACAGCGGCACGGTCGCCTCCAGCGGCGGCGGCCCGCCCCGCAGCACCGCCATTCCGCGAGCCGTGCACACGTCCTCCATTTCCTCCAGCAACCGCGTCTTCCCCAGGCCTGCGCGCGCGCAGCGGTGCCACGTCAGCTCGTCGAGCCAAACACGTTAACGTTATATGCACGCTTCATTTAATTTAGCGTCCTGCTCCGAGCCTAGTACTAGTACCGGCCAGCAGCAGCACTCGCCTGCATCGCCGACGACGACGACCGTCGAGCCGCTCCCGCGCGAAAGGACGGCGTCAATGGCCGCCGTGGCTCGCGCAAGCTCCGCCTCCCTTCCGACGAAGGCGGAGTGCCCGATGCAGACGCCGTACGCGTCTCCGGCGCCGGCGCTGGCGCCAGCGCCAGCGCCGACAGGAGTAATATTCGAGGGGAGGAGCGCCAAGGAGGACGGCCGGCTCGTATCCGGAGATTTCGCTGAGATTTCCAAAGACGGGACCTCGACCCGAAAGACGGGGACGGCGGTCGAGGCGCCTTTGATGATTCGAATCGGGGAGAGTGGGTACAGGACGTAGCCCCGGTTGCGGGTGCGGGCGCTGCGCGACCCTCCGGCGCGGAAGGTCGCTGCGGTGGCAGAGGAGGCGACGCCGGTGTCGCAAAGGACCTCCTGCCTCCTGGCCCCGTCGCTTCCGGCCATGGCGCCAGCGCCGTTGGCGCCGGCGCCGGTCGCTGCCCGGGCCGCCTGCATTAGGCGCGCCGCCATTATCTGTGAGACGAGAGAGCCACGATCAGAACGTAATTATACAAGAACGAAACGAGACGGCTGGATATAATTATAAAGCAGTCGCGCACAATGCAGTCTCCGATGATCATGCTTTCGCGCCGGCACGGCGGCCCCAGCGTCCCTTGGAACACTCGCCCCGATGAGATCTGAGCACCGCATTCGAATCAAAGAGCGCCAGCGACAGTGGGATCTAGAGGGGGTCGGATGGCAGCGGGTCGCGCACCCCGCATGCGAAAGGGCTGCCGGCGCCAGCGAACCACTGGCCGAGCGCTGCCGCGGCGCTAAGGGCCCGCTCTGCGAGCGAGCGCGGCGGCATGATCAGAGGGCCGCGGCGCGCGAGGAGCATCGCCAGTAGCCCGGCCGCGAGGGGGCGGACCGCAGTCGTCCTCGTGGGAGAAGCCGGCGAGGCCGAACGCCATGATCGCGGACGCTCCTTTCTCGTCCCTGCAGGCGCGGCGCTCCGTTAACTCTAATTTGGGGCGACAAAGTGCGCGAAGAAGAAGATTAATTAGAAAATTAGAGTTAGAAGAAGAAGAAGGCGGCTGCGTCAACGAGGAAGATGGGACCAGGCGCACATCTAATATATGCATGTGAATCTGAAGCAGCTTAAGAAGCTTAAGAAGCTGAATATATTTATAAGAATGGGAAGCTTAGAAGCTCAGCGGCTGAATTCGAATTTACATGAGACTGGGAAGCTTAAGAGGCTGGATGTATATGGGACCCGGCGCACAGCATGACCTTGTTATCAGAATGTGAATCTGAAGCAGCTTAAGAAGCTTAAGAATTTATTCTAATTTAAGAATTCGAATTTATATATGAGACTGGGAAGCTCAAGAGGCTGGATACAGAGACCGGGCGCACAGCATGACCTTGTTGACGCAGCCGCCGTACTCGGACGCGACGCCGTGCAGCGCGCGCACGCACTGGCCGAAGCGCTCCGCGTGGGCGGCCGGCGGCAGGGGCCCGGGCCCGGGCCCCGTCGGCGTCGGCGGATCCAACAGGTCGAGCTCGGGGAAGCTCGCTGCGGGCCGCGCGCGCGCGCCGCAACGTTAGCCGAGTCGGATCGGATCGACGTCAGCTGTAGCTAGCTAGACGGGCGGGGGACCACGGGCGAGCCGCGCGCGCCACAACGTTAACTTAGTGATTGTAACCGCGTCGGCGCCGGCATCGACGTCGATGTCGGCTATAAATAGGCGCGTACCGAAGAGGCAGAACACGTTGCGAATGTCGCCCGCGAGGACGGCCCGGTCCCCGGCGAGGCCGGCGGGGGCGAGCGCCGCCAGCTCCGCCTCGAACGGCCCCAGCGCCGCCGCCAGGCCGGCGGGGCGAGACGCGGCGCAGGCGCAGGGAGGGGGGAGGAAGGAGCCCGAGCCAAAAGAGGAGGGCTGGCGAGGGGCGGGCAGGCGGGATGGAGGCACGAGGCGGCGCAGGGATCCGGAAGGCGGCCCGTGGGGCTCGGAGGGGAGGCGGGGACCGAGGGCGGCGGCGGCGGCGGGGCCGAGGAGGACTTCGTCCCCAGCAGAGGCGCGCTGGGCGCGGCACGCCTCCTCCACCGCCGGCCCCGCGAAGACCGCGTGCAGCGCGCCGCCGCCGCCGCCGCCGCCGCCGCCGCCGCCGTCGCAGTCTGCTTCGCGGTCTGCTTCGCGGTCGCCTCCCCGCATCAGGTACACCCGCATCTCGCCCAGCCCTGCGCGTGCGCGAGCGAGAGAGCGAGCGATATTCTTAGCAAAGAGGGCGAGCCGGGGAGCGCGCGCAGCGGTGCGGCGGGCGGGGGGGCGGGCGGGCGGGCGCGGATCGGAGGCACCTATGCCGGTGTGGGCGGTGAGGAGGCGGCCCTCCCGCTCGAATCGCATGGCGCGCACGTCGAGCGCCGCGTGCGCCGCCAGTGCCGCGCACGCCGCCAGCTGCTGCGCACGCGGATCCGGATCCGGACATCGATCCCCGCTGCCGCCGCCGCCGTCCTTCGAATCCGCCCCCGGGCCCGCTGCCGCCGGCACGAACGCCAGCACAGCGTCTCCTGCCGGCGCCGCGCGCGCGTGTCGGCGCATGGGCAGGGATCTTGAGGCGCGCGGCGCCGGCGCGGCCCGAAAGCCGCTGAGCAGCGGAACCGGAGGCCTAGGGCATGCGCACCGATAAAAGTGAGGGCGTCGCAGCCGCGGGAGTGCAGCGTCTCCACGAGGCACGAGAAGTAGTCCGACAGGATGGAGTTCAGCTGCGCGCGCGCGGGCAGGCGGGGCGGCGCAGGAGTGCAGATCTCGAGTCAGCACGTGCAAGAGTACTCTGTGCGGGCCGGCCGCGGCCCGCGGAATCGCGCACGCACGCGCACCCGTTCGGCCGCATTTATCGCGTCGGACCCCAGGAGCGCCGAAGCCAGGGCGGAGAAGCCAGCAACTGGATCCGGTGTGATTATAAGTTTAAGCGGCACGAGGATGGCCATGGCCATGGGTTGGCGAATCCGCGCGCACCATCGATGAGAAGAACGGCGCCCGAGAGCGGGGCGACGGCCACGCGCTCGCCGCCGCGGACAGCGGCGAGCTGCTCGCGGCACTGGAGGAGCACATCGCCCGGCAGGTGCGTCAGGATGCGCTGGAGCGCCTCCCGGGAGACGCCCGCGGCGAGCGGCGGGCCGGGGGCGAGCCTGTGCGGCATTCGAGGCCTAGCTAGCTACAGGGCCACGTAGGCGCGCACGCGCACATATGCATGTGCATCCGCGCGGCTGGGTTCATGATCAGCTGTTCTTTTGCTGGCCGGGCCAAAACTAACTACATGTGCACGCAAGCCCCGGATATCGATCGATGAAGAAGCGGGTCGATGAAGATTGTGCACGCGTACTACGGTACCGTCGCGTACGGCCGGCCGGGCGTACGGGAGCTTCTAGGCTAGCAGCTACTACTGCCAGCTAGCTAGACGTCGACCGGTACCGCGGGCCGCGGATACTACCGCCGCGGCGCCGCTGGCCGCTTCACAATAGAAGCGCGCGTTTGCAATTGCTGGCAGGCAGTGGCAGCCTGCCGCCCCCGGCCCGCCGCCCCCCGGCCCAGGCTGAGACTCGCCGCCCAGGCCCTGAGGGGCCAGTGCACCTGGGGGCTGCCCGGGCTGCGCATGCGATTCCCGGGCGCCGGCGCCCGGGCCGCGGGCCGCGGGCCCGCGGCCTGCGCGGCCGCCGGGCCTGCGCCGGCGGCGCCCGGCGCATTGCCGCGCGCATTGCCGCGCGCAGTGCGCGCAGCGCAGCGCGCGCGACCGCGAGCGCGCGCGGCGCCGTTTCAAGTTCAGCGCCGGATCCGGATTTTGGATCGACGTCGACCGGATCGGTCGCGATCGACGAACTTTCGCATCAACCCCACGTCTTTTTTTGAAAGATCACCGGTACCCCCCCATTGCAACCAAATCGTCAACATTAATATTCGCGATATCGATATCGATATCGATCGAATTCGAATTCGATGATCCGAATTCGAAGATTTCGAACAAGCACCAGCGCTAGCTAGTGGCGCTCGCCTGGGATCATGATCAGAGGAAGAGCTCGATGGGGACGTCGACGTCGACGACATTATTTACAGCAGCCCGGGCCGGGATCGGACTCCCTGCAACCGGCCCGACCGCTCCTACTACAGTCTAAAGCTACTCCTGCCCCTCCGATCCGCTCCTCACGAGAAAGCGCGAGCTCAAGCGGCGGCGGAGGCGTCGGCGGCGGCGGCGCCCGCGGGCGCTGGTGCGAGGGGCACGCGGTAGGCGCCGGGGTGGAGGGCGGCCGCGCTCTTCGGGATGCGAACGACCAGCGAGGCGCCGTCCGCCCCCGTCGAGGCCTGCGCGGCCATGACCAGGCCGAGAGCGTAATTACAAGGCGCTCGCCCAGTGTTTCAGCTTCGCGCTTGACCTAGATCTTGAATTTGGGGCGCGTGGGCATGCGCGCGCACCGAGATAGAGGAGGGGTCGACGCGCGGGAGCCCGGGGACGGAGAACGACTGCACGAACTGCGCGCGCGCGTGGGCGGGCCGGCGCGGGCCCGTCAGCCAGCCCCTCCGCATATATATGTAAGAATCTACAGAGGAATATCGAAGACACATCGAGGAATCTATAGCTAGCGCTAGAAGGTTGATATCGAAGAATCTAGAAGGTCAATGTCGAAGAGCTCCTCCGCATGCATATGCACGCATGCGCACGCGGCGGTGGCGGTGGGTGGAGACGTCGCCGCTGCCCGTGTCCTCCGCCTCCTCCGCAGCAACCACGACGAGCGAGCCGACCACGTCCACCTGGCGAACGAAGTCAGAGCTCGGGCGGCGCGGGCTGGAGCGAGCTCGAGCTCGAGCGAGGGGAGCGGGGGCGGGCCGTGAAGGAGGGCTTGGAGCCGGCGGGTGCGGCCACGTCGACGACCCACTCGTCCCGCTCGTCGCGCAGCTGCGCCTGTGCGTGCGCGGGCGCGTGCGCGGAGTCAGGGCCGTGCGCGTTGGGTCAAAGCGAACTTGAATTTAAATTCGCACCGTGGGCTCCCACTCGCCGACCGCGTCCGCGAGCGTCGGGAGGGCCTGCGGATCAATGGGCGGGGCTCTCGAAGAGCGAACTTGGGATCAAATTTTGAATCCAGGGATCCGCGGACCTTGAAGAGCTCTCCGACGCCTGCACACACGCGAGCCGCCAGCTCCGGTCAGACGAAGCGCGGATGCGGGAGCAGGAGAGCGATTTCGAGATCATGATCAGCGATCGAATCGCGGCACCGCACCGGCGTCGACGTCCTGCAGGAGCGCAGGGAGGTCGGGGAAGCCGGTGCCTGGCGCCTTCTCGTGCGTCTTCTTCTCTGCCGGACGGGCGTGGCGCATGACGCCGCTGAAAGCGTCCCGGATGCGGTGCATCGCCTGCAGGCGCGCAGGCTTCAGCTGCGACGGCGTGCGAGCTCGAAGCAGCACTCGAAAGCGCTGAGCACACCTGGTCGACACTGTCCCACGCGGCTCCCGGAGCCGGCATCGAGGCGGCTGCCTTGTCACGCACAGTGTCAGCCGCCCCGGCCGCCCTCTCGCGCACCACCTCCGCCGCGCCCATCGCCTTCTCCTTCGCCGCCGAAGCCGCGCCGCTCGCCATATCTTGGGCCGCACTGGCGGCCTCGCCCGCGCGGTGCGTCCCCATGCCGACGGCCTCCTCCGCCTTGTGGAGCGCGTCCTTCGCGACGTCCATGCCTGTGGTGCGAAAAGGCACACGGCGCCGACATCAGAAGATGCGGTACGAGAACTGGAAAGCCAAGAAGAGCGCACCGCGTAAGGCGCCGGCCTCGATTCGATTCTTCAGCTGGATGAGCTCGTCCTGAAGCGAAGAGGCCCTCACGTGGTAATTGTAGGCTGCGGAAGTTCCGAGGAAAGAAAGCTCAGAAGACAAAACTTCGTGGCTTTCCAGGCCCCGCGGCGCGTGAGACGCGTCGATATCGATTGCAGCGAGAAGAGCCCGAGCCCGAGGCGAGCGCGGCGCGACGGGCAGAATTCGAAGCGCGCGATCTCTCGAAGCGCACCAGTGAGCGTGGAGCCGATGAGCATCGCGAGCCTGCGAACGTGCGTCGGCGTCAGCGGCTCTCGTCGCGCACCGCCCCGAGCACGCCAATCGGCGCCATCCGATCCGTGACGCTTCTAGTATTGAAGCAGAAAGAAGGAAGTGGCGTACATGAGGGCGATCACCGCTCCGGATACAGCCGTGAAGAACCCGCGTTCGTTGACCTCCCGCGCCCGCTTGTCGCCGAGCCGCTTGACGGGCGTGCCGGGATCGGCGAGCGACTCGTTGGGGTTGCCGGGAGGGACGCCGACGCGCTGCATTGCAAATTGCTTTGGGCGGTGAGATGGCTTTAAGTTTAGTGTACCCGAATCCGGCTCCATCCCCCGAAACAAAGTTTGCCCGAAGCGCAACACCGCTGCAGCGGCGATCGCACGCGGCACTTGAAGAGCAAGCAAGCGCACGAGAGCCCACCGGCACAGCCAGCGCACCCCCGGCGGCGTTCAAGGACCGCAATTATCGTGCTGCCGGCGCCGAGCAGGCGGCACGTGCGGCGGCGCGAAGTTCGGTTCAGAGAGTAGCAAACAAGGGCAGATTCGATCCGCGCGCGTCGCACGAGGAGCCGTCCCCGCACGTTCACGAGCTCGAGCGGCGCACGTGCACGCGCGGCCGAGCCAGCACCCAGCACGGCAGGATAGCGGCGATTCTAGGCGTCATGGTCTTCCGGCTGCTCGCGGCGGGGATAGAGGCCCGGGACCGCGCGCGGTACGGCGGCGTCCTCCCTCCCACGCGGAACGGGCGGTACGGCACCCTCCTCCGCCCATCCTCGTCCGTTAACCTGATTCTTTCTTCGCCCGGCTCAAGGTACCAACTCTCGCCCGCCCGGCGCCGGCGCGCCGGCGACAAGTCTCCGTCGCCGCCGCGGCAGCTCCCGCGCCAAAAGCTGGACCTCCGCTCGCTGCGGCGCAAGCTTCGCGACGCCTTCTCCGACGGGCAGCGCTTCGAGGCGCGCGGCGATTACGAGGGCGCCCTCCTCTGCTACAGAGACGCGTGCGCCCCGCGCGCCCGCGCCCGAGCCGCGCTCCGAGCGCTCCGCTCCGCTCCGCCGCCGGCCGAGCGGGGGCCGCCATGCGCAGCGCGCAGGAGGCGCTTCAGCAGGGCGCGGCGCTCTCGCCCGGGCAGAGGGCGGCCCTCGAGGCCGGGCTGCGCCAGGCGGCGGGGGCGGCCGGGCGTGCCGAGGCCGCCCGGTACCTCCGCGCCGCCATCGCTCAGACCGTCGTGGAGGGTGCGCGCGCCCGCCGTACGGTTTCAGCCAGGTTCCGGGTCCTCGCCCTGACGCGCCGCCCTATGCTCAGATGCGAACCAGCGGGCGCGGGAGAGGGGCAACGAGGCTCCCTTCGAAACCGATCCGGGGCCGGCGCCGGGGTACGCGCGCGACGTCGCTGGCGACGTGTACCCCCGAAGCTGCAGCTGAAGCCGTACCCCAGCATGGCGCAGCGAGCCGTGACGCCCGCGGCGAAGGAAGTGCGACCCACTCCCGGCCGCTCGAAAGCCGCCGTCTTGATTCGAAACCGCACAGGAGATCGAACGCGCCATCGAGTGGGGCGTTCCTCTCTTCAACTCGGGTACCCTTATCCACACCTGCCCTTCTCTCGCCGCCCGCGCCGAGGGGTACGGGCCTCAGGGGACGCGGCCGGCTGCTTCCGGGCGTACGAGGCCGCCGCGGAGCGCGTTTTGGCCGTTCCGGCCCTCCTCGGATTCGACCCCGCGCTCGGCGCCTACCTGCGCGACGCCCTCAACCGCGCCCGCGTGCGCTGTACCCCCCACGGTCCTCTCTCCCTTGCCCTTCCCGCCTCACGCCCGGCCCGCAGCGGCAAGAGCCGAGGGAGGGCGCCTGGACCCTCAGACGGGCGTTCGACGCTCTCATTGGCAGCCGGGGCGGCCCGCGGCCCGCCCCTCCGCCCAACGACTACGCCCTGCCGTCCGCCGGCTACCCCCCTCCTCCCGCCGGCCTGCCAGTCGGCTACCCCCCTCCGCCCGCCGGATACCCCTCGATGCCAGCCGGCTACCCCCCGCCGCCCGCCGGCTACTCCCAGCAGCCTCCCGGGTACCCCCCGCCACCGCCCGGGTACCCCCAGCCCGACTACTACGCTGTCGCTCCTGTGGATGCGCACCGACCCTGGTCCGCCCCGTGTCAAGGGCGCAGCGGCTGGTACGTTTATACCCCCGTCCTGCTCCTACCCTCGAGCTCCCCATGGCCAACTCTCTGTGACGACCCTGCGCCAGGTCTGGCCGTCTGTAGGGGTGAATTCGAACGCTGACCATGACCATGAGCCTCGGAGGGCCTGGCTGGCGCCAGGGCTCTTTCTCTGCACAGGGTACCGGTTTTGGTACTGGGACCGGATTTAGATGATCGCGATGTGTTATACGTATACGTATCCATATTGTACAGATTTATATTTGTGGCACAGATGTCTATATATATAACGATTTGACTGATCAAATCATGGAGATCAATCCGAAATCCTGAATCGTGAAGTTCAACAATCAGAAATCCTAGCGAGCTCCCTCGCCGCCGCCCTACGCCTTGGCGGCTTCCCGCGCGGGCGAGGCGGGGGCCTTGAGGGTCGAGAGGGCCCCGCTGGCGCCCAGCGAGGCCACGGAGGCCGCCGGGTTGATCTCCAGCGCTGCACAAAGGCCGCGAGCCGAGTGAGTTCGGGAAGGAGGGAAGGTAGGAAGGAGGGAGGGAGGGGAAGGAAGCTAGCTGTCCAGGCTAAGCTAAGAGGCTCAGATAGTCAGATATCGGCAAGAAAGGGAGCTACGATGAGAGCCGTCGCAGCTTATAGTTCGCGCAGCTTATAGTTCGCGCACCCTTGACCTTGGCCTGGAGCTCGTCGATGAGGCCCTGGCACCGGGCGAGGTCGCGCTCGCGGTCGGAGACCACTTTGGCCATCGTCCTCACCTCCCGCTTCGCCGCCTCCACCTCCGCGCTCTGCCGCCTCCGTCAGTCTCTTCCGTTCTCGCTCGCTTCCTTCGAGGGCGAGGGCGGGGCGGCGCGCGCGCCTTGTAGGCGGCCTCGTTCTCGGTCTTGGAGGCGAGGGCGCGGAGCTCCTCGCGGAGCTGGTGCAGCTCGGAGAGCTTGGAGACCTCCTTGCAGGTGCTCTCCAGCACCACCTCCCGCCGGTGGATCTCCGTCTGCAGCTGCTTCTTGTCGCCCACGTGCACCCGCGCCTCGCTCTCCGCGCTCCGCGCCTTCGCGGCCAACGCCTCCGCGTCCTCCTTCGCCTTGGCTGCCGCCCCGCGTCAGGTCAGCGTCGGGAGTACGCTGCCGCGAACGGACGAGCGGACGCACCCAGGTCGTCGGTTACGCTGCCGAGGGGGGAGGAGCAAGCGAGCAAGTCAGCCGAGCCCAGCGAACAGAGAGCAAACACGGGCACCGGACGAGGGCCTTGTCCTTGAGCAGGATCTGCTTCTGGAGGGCGATGACGTCCTTCTTGAGGGTCGCCAGCTCCTGCGCGCGGCCCCGTCCCCAGCTCAGCCGGAGAGCCTCGCACGAGGGGAAAGGGCGCGCGCGCCCTGTCCCGGACGGCGATCTCGTCGCGGAAGCGGGCGGG
Organism: Cyanophora paradoxa; assembly: GCA_004431415.1. Classification (NCBI taxonomy): domain Eukaryota; class Glaucocystophyceae; order Cyanophorales; family Cyanophoraceae; genus Cyanophora; species Cyanophora paradoxa. The sequence goes on along the minus strand of QPMI01000222.1, from coordinate 70,323 downwards.
CGAGTCGAGGTCGCCGCGCTCGAGCTTGGAGGCGCTCTTGGCGGCGCTCTTCGACGCGCTCGACTGCGCCGTCAGCGGCCGCGTCTTTGGCGTCCGCGGCGTCACCGGCCCCGTCCTCAGCACGCCCTCCGGGTCCTGCGCTCCGGTTCAGAGCGCACGCCGAACTTTGTTGTTGAGTTAGGAGCGCACCGCGCCGAGGCCGCGTACGGACTCGAAGAGGACGTCGCGCTCCTGCAGCGTCTTCTGCTGCTCCTGCTCGAGGGTCGCCACCCGGCCCGCCAGCCTCCCGCACTCCATCGTCTTCGCCTCCAGCTCTGCGCGGCAGTCAGCGGGCGGGCGGACCCGGCTGGCCGGCGAGAGCGAGGATTAGTAGTAGTAGTAGTACCCAGGGCGAGGCTGTTCTTGGAGGCCTCAACGGAGATGACCCGCGAGTTCAGCGTCCCCAGCTGCTCGCTGAACCGCTTCTCCATGTCTGGCGGGCGGGCGGGCGGGCGGGGGCGTCACAGGGACAAGAGACGGGCCGGAGAGGATGGATGAAAGAGCAGAGGGCACCTGCGAACAGGTTGTGGACCTTAACGAGCTCGCTCTGGGCGGCGGCGAGCTGCGCGTTCACCGCCGCGCTGCTCTCCTCGAGGACCTTCTTCTCCCCGGCCGCGCGCGCCGCCTCGCGCCTCGCCGCGTCCACCTGCTCCTGCAGCGCCGCCATCGCCTGCACCGTGTCCAGCTTCGTCTGCTTCTCGCCCTTCTCGGCCTTCAGCGCCCGCGTGCTCAGCTCGCTCTTGTCCAGCTCTGCGCGAGGCGCGGCGCGGCGCGACGTCGTCGGCGGTTCAGCGGCTCCGCGGTTAGCTCGATCAATTTCGGAGAAAGCAGACCGGCGCGGGTCTTGGACTGGAGGATGAAAACCTTCATGGCGGGTACGACCTTCTGCTCCATGAACTCGCTCAGGACGGCCAGCGACGCCGGGCCCCGCGCCTTCTCCACGTAGACCCTGCCGGGCGGGGGTCAGATCGAGGGCCGCGGAGGAAGCAGCGCAGCGCGGCGGGCGGGCGCGCTTCCTCAGATTCGCCCACGCCTCTTCGTACTGCGGAGCGAGGGAGGGAGAGAAGTCAGGATCAGCGCGAGGCGCGGCGCATCGAGCGGGCCCGCCCGGCCCACCCGCGCGCGAGCACACACACACCTCCTCGAGGGTTGTGACGGAGCGCCCGCCGCTGACGGAGGCGATGCGCGCCTCGAGGTCGCCGTAGAGCTCGGCGAGGAGCGCCTTGCAGAGGCCCAGCGACGCCCGCTCGTTCTCGCTGTTCACCTTCTGGAACGCGTCGGCGATCTTGAACTTGAGCCTGAGGTGAGCCGAGGTGAGACTCGGAGCGCAGCAGCAGGCAGCCGGCCCTCCGTGCGCACTCCTTGCGGTGCTGGGAGGAGTCGCCGACCGCCTTCGAATCGAAGAGCGCCACCGCCTGCTTCTTGGCGAGCTTGTGCAGGTTCATGAGGTCTGGGGGTACATCGAGATCAGCGGGGGCGGGGGGCGGGAGGCGGGGTACAGCGGCGAAGCGGGAGGGGGTACCGGAGGTCTCGAGGGGGAGCTTGCCGGCGATGGCCTTCTCGAGCTCGGAGGCGAACTCGTCGGCGGCGGCCTGCAGCGCGTTTTTGTTCTGGATCGACTGCACGGCCGTCCACGAGTCCGCGATCGTCGGGATGCGCGACTCGTTCACCGCTGCGCCGTTCGTTCAGGAGGGCGGAGGCCGGGGGGGGAGGAGGGAGGGAGGTACCGGCGATGAACTCCTCGGCGAGGCGGACGAGGGTCTTCGGGGTTACGGGGAAGCTACCCATCGTCTTCGGCTGCGCCCCGCCCCGCGTCAGGACAGCGGAGCGGGGTACAGGGCGCGGGAGGAGCGAGCGAGCGAGCGGGCGGGCACCTTGGCTCTGGAGAGGACCTTGATCTTGAGCCTCTCGACGGCGTCCAGGAACTCCTTGCGGATCTGCGGCGGGCGGGCGGGCCGACGCGTGAGGCAAGGTCCGGCGGGGCGAGGCGCGGGCGCCCTCCCACAGGGCCCCGGGCGGGCGGGCGGGCGGGCGGGCCTCCTTCTTCAGGCTGAAGAGCTTCTGGAGGACGTTCTCCTCGCCGGCGGGGCGGATCAGCGTCTCGCAGTCGCGATCCTTGAAGATGCTCTTGATCGCGTACGTCTGCGCCGGCGCTCGAAAGAGGGGGGGGGAAGGCGTGCGCGGGGGGTACGCACGACGCGGTTCTTGGCGAGGGTCTCCTCGGCGAAGCCCGGCTTCTCGGCGAGGGCGCCCTCAAGGTACTCGGCGGCGCTCAGGGGGTTCCCCTGCGCGTCCGCCAGTTGCAGCGCGAAGTCCCGCACTGCGGCGGAGCTTTGTTGTTAGCGGGCCGGAGCGGGGCGGACGGACGGGGCGGATGAAGGGGGTACCGAGCCAGAGGAGGCTGGGCGCGAAGTCCGCGAGGCCCTCGCCAGTCTCGTCGTCTGCCGCCCCGTGGGACTTGACCTGTGGGCGCGCCGCGTAAGCCCGGACCGGCCCGCCGCCCGCGCGCGCTCTGCAGCAAGCGCAGCGCACGTGAAGGAAGTTGGTGAGCTGCGTTATGAACGCCACGTCCTGGATCGACTGGTCGTCGAGGCTCCCGACTGGGGGCGCGGTCAGACCGGCGCGGCACGGTTGTGGGGGCCTCGGCCTCACCCGTGTTGACCATCAGGTACGAAGCCAGCATCATCGTCAGCGAGAAGAGCCGCGCGTCGGTCTCCGGCGTCGACGCAGAGTTGCGGAGGCCCTCCGTGTCCTGGGCGGGGCTCGGTCAGCTCTGCGTCGCGCGTGCAGCGCGTACGTACGGAACGGGCTCACCATGAACAGCACCGCCTGGCGCTTGCCGTTCGCCGGATTCGTGCGTACGCTGTGTCGCAAGCAAGTGCAGTGAGCACAGACCCAGAGATCGCAGCGAGGTCAGCACAGACCCGCCGCTGTAAACCCAGATCCCTCGCGTGACCGCATCCACGGAGCCGCCGACCTTGAAGGCGCCCTCGTTGCCGGCCAGCAGCGACATCAAATAGCTCTTCCCCGTCCTGTACGGCCCGACGATGCAGATCGTCGTCACTACGAAGCAGCGTAAGACGGCGTAAGACGCAGGACGTGAGACGTGGTCCGGAGCCAGCGTGGCAAAATGGCGGCGTTGCGACGTCAACGCAGCGCGCACCCTCGTCAGCATCGATGCCAGATAGCAGCTTCGCGCCCTCACCGAGCGACAGCTTGCCGCCCTCCTCGAGGATGAGCGGGACGGCCATCTCGGCGTTTTGTGAGGGGGGGTGGCGAGTTCAGGCGGGTACGGGGCAAAAGCGCCCAACGTCACTGTGCAGCCGAGCAGACCCAGCTAGCTCGCAGACAGCGGCGGGCGTGGAGCGGGCGGCATGGAGAGCATCTCTGTGTCCGTCCGCGTGCGGCCGCCGAACCAGGCCGAGTTGAAGGACCGGCTGGGCCAGACGATTCCTTGGCACTTTGAGCACAATCTCATAGCCCAGACCGATGAGAAGGGCCGTGTAGTTCGCTCCTTCCCGTTTGGTGCGCCCCGCCCGCCGCAGTAGATCGAGCGCCGGCCGACCCGCCGCAGACAATGTCTTCAAGGGAGCCGCAGCGAACGAGGAGGTCTACAAGACAGTGGCCCAGCACATCGTTCACTCGGTGGCACAGGGTTTCAACGGTAAGCTGCGCCGCGGCCGCGGCGGCCCGCTTCCGGCTTGTTCCCGAGCCGGACTCTGGCAGGCACGATTTTCTGCTACGGGCAGACAGGGAGCGGGAAGACGCACACGATGATGGGCGTTAGGGACAGCGCGCACCAGCAGGGTATCGTCCCGCTTGCCATGCGGGAGCTGTTCGACCTCGTGGTCCAGGTGCGGGTGGGCCGACGCCGGGCCCGGAGCCGCAGCTGACGACAAGAGGCCGCAGCAACAAAACAGGGAGTGGCTCATCCGCATGCAGTTCCTCGAGATCTACAATGAGACGATCCGGGACCTGCTGGACGATGGGAAGCCCCGCGAGCTGCGCGAGTCAATCGACAACGGGGACAAGGCGCGCCCCGCGCGCCGCGCCGCCTCCTGGAAAACGCGCCGAAACGCTCCCCGCGCAGCGTGTCGTGGTCGAGAACGCCGTCGAGGTCGTGCTCACGAGCCTGGACCAGGTCTTCGACAAGCTGCAGGAGGGCAACCGTACGCGGCGCCGCTCTCGCCCCGCCGCGCCTCCGCCGACCCGCCCGCAGAGCGCCGGCACGTGCGCGCCACGAAGATGAACGAGGCCAGCAGCCGCAGCCACAGCATCTTCCGCGTGGTCGGCCCGCGTCCGGTTTCGAACTCGAATTTGATCCGAATTTGATCCGCGGCGGTGGCGGCAGTTCGTGGAGTCCCGCGAGCGGGCGCAGGGCGGCGAGGGCGAGCCGGACGGGGCGGTGCGCACGGGCGTGCTCAACCTCGTGGATCTGGCCGGCTCCGAGCGCGCGGACAAGTCGGGGACGCTCAACAACGCGGCCTCGCTGCGCGAGGGCTGCAACATCAACCAGTCCCTCTTCACGCTCTCCCGCTGTATCGAGAAGCTCGCCGACGGCGTTTCGGCCAAGTCCGCCCCGCCCTCGCGCCTCTCCGGCTCGCCGTCGTCATCCGAGCTCAAGCGTGCGCAGGGGCGGGCACGTGCCGTACCGCGACTCGAAGCTGACGCGGATGCTGGAGCACTCGCTGGGCGGCAACTCGAAGACGGCGATCGTGTGCACGATCAGCCCGTCGGCGCGCAACCTCGACGAGTCGCTCTCGACGCTCAGCTTCGCCTCGCGCGCCAAGAAGATCAAGAACAACGCGACCATCAACGAGGCGCGCGCGCGCGCCTCCTTCCTTCCTCTCGCTCGCTCGGCTCGCTCGCTCACTCGCCGCCGCCCCGCACGCGCGCAGTTCATGGACGACCGGTCGATGATGAAGAAGCTGCAGCGGGAGGTCCACGAGCTCCGCAGCAAGCTCGCCGAGGCCGAGGTGCGCCCGCTCGCTCGCCCCCCTACGGCCTGCGCTCGCTCGCTGCTGAGGCGTGGAGCCCCCCGCCCCGCTTCGCAGAGCGCCGGAAAGAAGCAGCAGGAGGAGGAGCGGCTCAGGCAGGAGGTCGCTGCCAAGGAGGCCGTGCGCGGGGGCAGGGGCGGGGCGGGGCGGGGAAGGGAGGAGGCCTCACTTCGAACTAACTTCGCTCTCAGGCGAACGACGAGATGGCGAAGGCGAACGCGGCGATGACGGCGCGCCTCGAGGAGGAGCTCGCCACGCGCCGCGCCCTCACGCAGAAGCTCGAGGTCATGCGCACGGTCCGTCCGCCCAAAGGGGCCGGGGCCGGCCGCGCCCCCTTCCTCGTCCTGACTCGGCCCCGCCCTCCCGCCGCCCCGCCGCAGATCGTCGAGTTCAACAGGAGCGTGGGGACGGGGCTGGCGCACGCGGAGACGGCGGGCGGCGAGTCCGGCGTCGAGGCGGCCGCGGAGCGCAAGCAGAAGCGGCACCGCCGCATGACGTGGAGCGGGGCCAAGGAGCCCTCCGGGCCCCTCCAGGTGCCCAGGGGCCGGCCGGGCGGCGCCTCCTCGCGCTGCGTTCCGCCGCGCTGAGACGCGCGCGCGCGCAGCCGCTGCCGCCGCTGCCGGACTTCAGCAGGCTGCGGCCGTCGGCGGCCTCGCAGGCGCGGCCCTCCGAGTCCGAGTCCGTGGCGCGCCCGTCCGAGGCCGGCTCCGAGGGCGGCGAGCCGGCCGACGCGGACGCGGAAGCGGCGGGGGCCGCCGAGGGCGAGGGCGGGCGGCGCCGGCGGGGCGCTCCCGCAAGCGGCCGGCGATGGATGCCATCGCCGAGGACGACGGGGAGGAGGGTGAGGAGGAGGACGAGGAGGGCGGCGGCGAGGGCCGCGACCCCTACTCGTACGTCTCCGAGCGGCGGGGGCGGCGGCGCGGCGAGCGGCGCGGCACCGGCAGCTCGGGCAGCAGCGGCGACCGCAGCGGCGGCTCCGAGTCTTTCGTCGACGGCGACGACTGGGCACGCCGCGGGGAGGAGTCCGGCGCCGGCGAGGCGGCGGCCGCCGCCGCCGCAGCTGAGCTGGAGCGGGCGCGCGAGGAGGCGGCGGGGCTGGCCCGGGCGCTGGAAGAGGAGCGGGGCCTTCGGGCCGCGCAGGCGGCCGAGGCGGATCGGCTGCGCGCCGAGGCCGACGCGGCGCGGGCGGAGCTGGCCCGGGCGGCGCAGGAGGCCGCGCGGCTGCGGCGCGAGGCGGAGGAGGAGCGGAGGCGGCGGGCGGCGGCGGAGGAGAACGCGCGGGCGGCGGCGGAGGCGGAGGCGGAGCTGGTCGTGCAGCGGGGCGCCGCCGCGCAGCTGCTCGCGCGGCTCCGCGAGGTCGAGTGCGCCGACGCCGAGCTGCACTCCGGCCTCGCCCGCGCCGAGGAGCTCGAGGAGGAGCGCTCGCGCCTCCTCCGCGACCTCAGCGAGGGCGCCGCCGCGCTGCGGGCGGCCCGCGAGGCGGCGGCGGCGGCCGAGGCGCGGGCGGAGGCGGCCGAGGCAGAGCGGGAGGCGGCGGCGGCCGGGCGGGACGCGATGCTGGGGGACCTGCGGGAGGCGCAGCTGCAGCTCGGGTCGCACGGCGCGCAGCTCGCGCGGGCCGAGGCGGCGGCTGCCGCGGCCCTCGAGCGGGCCGAGGCGGCGGCGGCCGAGGCGGCGTCTCTGCGGGGGCCCTCGAGGAGCTCCGCGGGGCCCTCGCCGCCGCCGAGTCCCGCGCGGAGGCGGCCGAGGCGCGCGCCGCCGCGGCGGAGGCGGAGGCGGAGGCGGCGCGCGGCGCGCTCGCGGAGCGCGAGCGGGAGGCTGAGGCGGCGCGCGAGGAGGCGGCGGGGCTGCGGCGCGAGCTGAACAAGGCGGCGTCGACGCGGCGGGAGGCGGACGCGGCGCTGGCGACGGCGGAGCGGGAGGCGAAGGCGGTGGCGAAGGAGCGCGGGAAGGCGCAGGAGGTCCAGGACAAGCTGCGCGCCGCCCTCCAGGAGAAGACGCAGGCGCAGGGCGAGAAGGCCCAGCTCGAGCGCGAGGTCAGAGGAGCCGCGTCCCTGGCCCCCGCCCCGCCCCGCGCTGACGGCCCGCCCCTCAGGTGAAGGAGCTGAGGAAGCAGCTGGCGGCGGCGGAGCGGGAGGCGCTCCGCTCCGCCGAGGCATCCCAGCGCGGGGCCGCCAAGGGCGAAGCGAAGGCGCGCCAGGCGGCGGCGGCGGCGGCCGAGGCCGAGCTGGAGGCGCTGCGCCAGGCGAACGCCGCGCTGGCCGAGGCGCGCGGCGCGGCGGAGGCGGCGGCGGGGGAGGCCCGCGCCGAGCTCGAGGCGGCCCGCGCCGAGCTGGAGGCGGCCCGCGGGGAGCTGGAGGCGGCCCGGTCGGAGGCGGAGGCGGCGCGGTCGGAGGCGCGCGGGGCGCGGGAGCTGGAGAGGCAGCACGAGGCGGTGTGCGGGCAGCTGACGGAGCTCGAGTTCGCGCACGCGGAGGAGAAGGCCGAGTGGGAGGCCGCCTCGGCCGAGCTCGCCCGGGGGCGCGAGGGCGCCGAGCGCGCCGCGGAGGCCGCCGGCGAGGAGGCGGCGGCGCTGCGGCGCGAGGCGCAGCGGGCGGAGCGGGCGCGGCGCGAGGCGGCGGAGGAGGCCGACGAGCTGCGCCGCCAGCTGGCCGACGCGCGGGAGGCCCTGCGGGTCGCCGAGGCCGAGCGTCGGCTCGCCGAGGAGGCGGCCGCGGCGGCGGCCGCGGCCTCCGCCGAGGGCGGCGCGGCCGCGGTCGCGGCGGCGCGGCCGGCGGAGGAGGGGTACGACGAGGAGGAGGTGGAGCGGCTGCGGGAGGCCCAGCAGGACCTGCTGCTCGAGCTGGAGACCATGCGGGAGGAGGCCCGGGGGCCGCCGAGCGCCACGAGCGCGACGCCGCCGCAGCCGCCGCCGAGGCCGACGAGCTCCGCCGGCGCCTCGCGGGGGCCGAGCGCGCCGCCCGCGAGGCGGCGGCGCGCGCCGAGGCCCTCGAGGGGCGGGCCCGCGCGCTCGAGGAGGAGGCCGCGTCGGCGTCGGCGGCGGCTGCCGCCCCGGTGGCCCGGCGGCCCCGGTCCCCGACCTGGCGGCGGCGCGGGCGGAGTGGGAGCTCGAGGCAAAGGCGTCCCTGCGGAAGGCCGAGCAGCAGGCGGCGCGGTACCGGCGGGAGCGGGACGAGGCGCGCGGGCAGCTTGCGGGTGCGGGTGCGCCGCCGCCGCCGGCCTCGCCGGCCGGCGGTCCCGAGGGGGAGCGAGAGGGGGAGGCAGACCGGCTGCGGCGCGAGCTGCAGCTCCGGGACTACGAGATCCAGCAGCTCCGGGGTACGCCCTCCCGAGGGCGCCGGTCCTCTCGGGGCTGCCTTCTTACGTTTCGCCGCAGCGAAGCTGGCGGAGCGGGCGCGGCGGGACAAGCGCGAGCGCGAGCTGGAAAAGTATGCGAAGGTAAGGAGGGCGGTGGCGCAGGTCGCTGCGGGCGGGCGCTGAGCGGGCTCCCCCTCTTCGCAGCTGCAGGGGGCGGCCGGGGGCGACGAGAACGCGGCGCAGCCGCGCTTCTCCGCGCTGGACTTCGACCGCAAGCCGACGGCGAGCGCGCCGGCGTGGATCGCCGAGGAGCTCCAGCAGAAGGCGGCCAAGGCCGCGCCCGCGGCCCCGGGCCAAATGGCGCCCCCGCCCGCGCGCGCCCCGCTGCGCCCCACAGGCGAGAACCGCCCCGCCGCCTGAAAAATCACAACATGGATTCGCTTAACCGGCCCGCCGCCTGAAAAATCACTAGTTGGATTCGCTTCAAACACTGAACAGGACGGAACACGGAGAGGGGGGGGGCTTCGGGGGACGGGGGAGGCGGAGGAGAGATTGTGGGCGGATGTGTGGAGTGAGAGCCTCGGAGGCAGAGCAGGAATTCGAAAGGAAAGGGGGCGATAAAAAGGAAAATTACTCCGGAAGGGCGGACGGGCCGCCCAGAAAGGATGATATGGGAGGAGGCGGGAACTATGCTAGAGAGGAGGCGGCACAGCCGAGGTCCCGGGCGCAGGACCGCTCGCTGGAGCCCGAGAAGACTCGCGCAGGGGCCGGGGGGGGAGGCCGCAGCGCCTGTTCACGCTCCTGTTCCGCCTCCTCCTGAGGGGGCGATCCGGCCCCGCGGCGGGCGCAGCCCCGAGGACACTCCTGCCCGTGTTCCGAGCAGGTCGGGCCTCCCCTGTGCGGCCTTTGCGCGAGCGTCTGCACGGCGGCCGGGTCGTTCGATTCGTCGCTGTCCACGCGGGAGAAGACGCCGTTTTGATTCCGCGCGCCGGCGCTCATCGGCTCGTCGTCCGGGTTCCCGCTCCAGCTTCGTCCTGGGCTGCTCACGCGCACACGCGCGCTGCTGGACTCCGCCGAAGCCGAGCACGTGTATCCATGCGTCCCGAAGCCGCTCGCTGCGAGGCGGGCCCGTCAGCGCGCGACACGGGCCAAGTGACAGCCAGCGCCACGCACCAGGATCGACGGAGTACCGCAGCTGCGGAGACGGGGCGCGCCTCTTCGGACGAACAGGATAGTTATAGACGTCCTCCTGGGGCGGCGGATGTGCGTTTGGTTCTCTGCGCTTGCGCGTGAGACGAGAACAACGGAATAAGGTTGCTCGGGACGGCAGAAGATCGAACTCACTCTATGATGGGATCAAGGCTGAGGGGATATCGGTTTCCGAAAGCCGAGTAAGACCGAACTCTCCTCGGCACGCCGAGACGGCCAGTGTATGGGAGCTGCATCGGAGCGACGGGAATCGGCGCTGCCTGCGGCTGCGGCTGTGGCTGCGAAGGCTGCGAGAAACCAGGTATGACGGGTTGCAGGCTGTTGAGAGAGCGCGGCCGGGCCGATGACGCGTCCGCTGCCGGCGGATCGAACGTGCTGTTGTCATAGCTGTAATCGTGCTGCGTGATGACAGGGACTGCTGGAGGGGCGCTATTTGCACTGTACAGCGCCGCTCCATAAGCCGGAATGCCGCCGGGGGCCTGATGCATGGGCGCAGCGATGTTTGTCCTCCGCTCCTCAATAAAAAGCGTGTCCCGCTTGTCCCAGTCAAGAGAAACTGTCATCTCTGTTGTTCCCGCTGGTATATCAAGAAATCGATTGCCTGCGAAGCGTGCGGCGTGAGGCGAAAAGGCCGGACGGTCCGCGACCGACGCCGGTCACTTCTAAACAAGTGGGTGGCGGCGCACCGGCGAAGGTCTCCCACTTGATTGAGGAAGGTTGGCCTTCTTTCATCGTAACTAGCTTGAATTCGATCTGTCGAATGGATGGGTGGACGAAAGCACTTCCTGCGTAACGCGGGCGGCATCAGCAGCGGCACGCGCAGACGGCCGTTCGAGCATTGCGTGAGTATATCGAGCCTATGATGCCGCGAAGGCGCCTGTGGCCTCTCCGGTGCACTGGTCCCGGGGACGCGACCCTTTGCCCCTACGTGCCTTCCCATCTCGGGAACGTGGTCGGTGTTGTGTGAAGCGGAACCGTATGATCCGCCGCCCAGTTTCCGAGGCCCTGCGGCGGCATTTGGTTCGGAAACACGGGGCCGCGACCCAAACGCACGTCGCAGCTGCCGAGGACGCAGACGTTCTCGCCGAAGGCGGTCGACCCGTGTCGCGCCCTGAAGTTGAGCCTGCAATCGGACATTGTTCGCTGCTGCGCCCCGCGATGGGGGCCCGGCTTTGTCTCGACGCAAAGGGGGGTACACAAGTATCGTAACAGGGGGGAAAAACCCGCAAGGTCTGCGGGGTCTGGTCGCTTCGCTTGCCTGTTTGACCTTGCACAGTTGCACTGTAGTTGCACACCGTAAGGCGGCGTAAGCGTGCGTAAGGCTCCGTAGTACGGTAAGCGCGGTCTGATGATCTTCGATAAGCGCGATCGGTCTGATGATCATCATGGCATGCAGATCATGATCATCGGATCATGATCGATATCGAGGGTCCGGAGGACATCGCGATCGATCTCGGCGGGAGATGGGGCGCTAGCGATCCGGTAATATAATACCGGTACTACGGTATATATATCGTATACGTACCCGAAGCGAGGAGCGCTACCGGTAGCGCTAGCCCCATATGCATATAGCTATAGCGCTGCTGGCGTTGCGCCGCGGCGCAGCGCGCGCTGGCGCTGCAGCTGGCGCCGGCGCTGCTGCGCGCGGCGCACCAGAGCGAGCGCGCGCGTGCGCGCGCCCTGTGCGAGTGCCAGCCTATGCATGATATAGCTAGCAAGCCGCTGAGCTAATTGGCTTAAGCTTAGTGCTGCTAGCCATAGCGGCCGCGCGCATGCGCAGCCGTACGCGTGCCATATATATATATATATATATATATATATATATATATATATATATATATATATATATATATATATTTGTGCCGCAGCCGTCATGTTCACGCGGCGTGTCACAGAGCATGCATTCCCGCGCGCTATGATGATCAGATGGCCGAGAAGGCCGAGCATGCGCAGGGTCTATTATATTCGAATTCTCTACCCGATGATCATCAGATGGCTGGGGAGCACTTGGAATTTGAAGCTGCACATGCCTCAGTGCTAATCGATGACGAGTCATATGCATTCAAGACTGCCGCTAATGCACATGTCACAACTAACCGTTGATCGGCGGCGGCAGCTGCAACGATCGCTCACCACAAAACTTGGAAACTCCAAGATGCCTTGCTGGAGCCCGCGCGCATCACCTATAGCTAACGCTGGGCTCGAGCCTTAGAGGGGGCTCGCCGGCTTCAGCTGCGGCTGCCAGGGCGACGAGGCCGACACGGCTGGCCGATCTACAGGCACTTCCAGGTGCTGCCCTGCTGACTGTCTGACTGGAACACCAGCTCGTGCGAAGGGACGGACCGCGGGTAGCTTACGACGCGCCGATAGGCTTAAGAACACGTCGTGCCCACTGCCGCTGCCTGCGGGACCAGACAGTTAGTACCGCGCCGAAGCGTGCGGCGTCGAGCGAGCATCGCCGCGCACCGCCGATCCAAATCGCGGACGGGAATCGGCCAGGCAGGATGCATCACTTCGGGTCGCTCGCGCCCTGAGACTGTGGCTGGGAGTCCCGAATGAACGCCCGCCTCGCAATCTCCTCGTTCTGCTTCCGGACGAACTCGTCGAATGCGGCTTTCTTCAGCTGCGCCTCCCGCTGCTTCTCAAAGTGCACCGACTGCACCCCTCGTTCAACGCGCGGCGCGCGGCGCGCGGCACGGGGCGCGTGCGCACCCATGACGGTAGGCACAGCTTCTCGAACTCCTCTCGCAGCTTCCCGCAAGGCGAGTTTGGGTCGCCGCGAAGCCGCTCCTGTACTTTGAGGCGCTCGCTCTCCGGGGCCAGCGCCTCTTGCTCAGTCAGGCACGCGAAGTACTTGTCGCGCGCTGGTTCGCCGACGCGACGCCAGCGCAGAAGGTCAGAGGCGAGCGGAGCGACGACCGAGGCCGAACCGACCTTCCCAGCAGCGCTGGCGCCCGCCCCGGTCGCTCCTCGCCTCCGACATTTTAGGTACCCGTGTTCGGCAGTCAATTTCGGTAACCCGCGTTGGTAGCCTGAAAATGGCCACGGCGGCGGGAGCGACCGGGCTGTCCAGCTCCCAGCACTTGCACGCACCGCGCTCTTCGACAGAGAGCCGACTTAGGAGGGAGATCAAGGCGCTCCGGCGGCAGGAGTCGCTCATCAAGGGCCGCGCCCACGCCAACCCGTCCGTGCTGGAGCAGATCAAGAGCAGCATAGAGCAGAAGGAGCGGTGCGGGACCTCCAGAGCCACGACCTGACCGTTGCCCGCAGCACTGACCGCACCGCCTCGCAGGGAGTTCATGCACCTCCTGGTGAATGGAGGCCACGGGAGGTGACGTCCTGAAGCAGCTCGCCTGACGACGCCTAGCCACGTCGGCGCGGCCGGTCTAGATCTGCCGCGTGCACAGCTGACGGGACGACGCGCTAGCAACGAATTCTACTGCGAACGGCGCAGTCTCGGTCTCTTTTGAGGCGTGCCGACGCGCTGCAGCGCTCCCTTCAATTCTGCCCCGACATCGTAGCGGGCGCTGATGGCCATGGATTCCCAACGTTCAGCTCGCGCCAGCTGCAGCCGCAGGCAGCTGCGCATGCATCGCGACGCTTGAGCCCAGCTAGTTGGAGATGCTTTCAGTGTCAGCTATATCTTAATTATGGCTATCTGTACAATATCCCGGATGTTCTTATCAGATCATACTTGTATTTGTCTCCATAATGCGAGCGCATCGTTTCATCCAGCAGAGATCAAGAGACATACCGTAGTACGAAGAAAGACACTTTTCAGTGACCTAAAGCTGCAGCTGGCCCCGGGCCACAGCATTGCAGGGCCGGCAAATTAATTATGAAGACACTTTTGAGGCCTGCATGCGCAGCTGGTCATCATGATCATGATCATGATCATCGAATCATATGCATTGAATATCGATATATATCGATCATGATTTAATCATGAAGCTCTGCGTTCGGTGCCGCAGCTGCAGGCTGCAGTGCGCATATAGACACAGACTCTGGGACACGATTATACGAACAATAAATACATCATGGCATACGATAATATGGTATCTATCGAGAATCCAGAAGAATTCGAACGCTAGCCTAGTAGAAGAGAATCTACTAGTACTAGAAGAACTCTTGCACACGGATCATCGGATGATATGCCGCAGACATTACACAGTGCAGTATGTAAGCAGTCAGAACACGCGGGGTCCAATTCAAACTTGAAAAAAAGCTTCCCAATTTCCATGAATCGCTATGCTGCTTCCTTTGGGGCCGCTGGGCCCTTATCGGCGCGGGTAGGGTCGAAAATGGAAACAACGGAAAGGGATGGACGGGGCTCGGGTGCGGCAGCGGCGCCGGCGGCCGCCCGGGCCGAGATGGGGACGGGGGCGGGCCCGGCCGCGGGGGCCGACGGGGCCACGCCGCCCGAGTCCAGCGACAGGGAACGGACCTCGGGGCGCTCGGGGAGGGGGTACAGCTGGGGCGAACGCTCGCCCCCGCGCGCCGATTCGAAGAAGCTCAAGCGGTGCAGGGGGTTAACGTTGCCCTCGGGGGCGGCGCCGGCCGGCCCGGTCGCCTGATCAACGCCGAGCGGGGGCCGGTGGACGGATCCGGCCACGAGAGAGGCGCTGGACTGACGCCGCGTCACGGCCCGGGTACCCCCGGGGAGCACGGACGCCTTCGGGTCCTCGCGGGGTACGCCGATCAGGTCCAGCCGCTGCGTGATGCTCTGGATCCCCGAAAAGATCTGCAACCCCGACCCCAGGCTCGATTTCGAGGGGTACAGGAGCTCATCACAAGGGGGCACCTGCTCAAGGAGAACCTTGTACTGCATTTCGTCATCGTTGAGCATGTGTCCGAGCTTCCTGTACCCCCCGAACGAGTCAGAAGCAGCCCAAACGGGCATGCAGGGGTACGTGTGTGCACCGCTTGAGGGCGCGCCAGCGCCTCAGCGCGGCGAAGAATCGAGCGTCCGTTAGCATACCCCCGCTCCCCGGGCGAGACGCAGACTGCGAAGTGAATTGGACACGGCGGGATTCGAACCGCGGTTGTAGGACGAAACTCACCTCGTCGGACCCGACCGGCGTCACCTTGCCCTCGTGGGGGCCCTGCCGGGGCACCTCCGACCGCCCCGCCCACCGCCGGTGCCTGTGCCTGTGCCAGCGCCACGCGCACTGCACGCTGCGCGAACGGAAGTCAGGAGGCGGTAAGGAGGGGGGCTTTGGAGAGGGGGGCTACCAGGAGGCGGCGGCGTGCCGAACCTCCCGCCGGTACTTGTCCTTCGAGAGGAACGTCACGATTCGGACCTGGGGGTACGGTATCAGAGAGACCCGGGGAGGGGAAGGGGGTACGGCGCGCCTCCAATTGGGTCAGCTGGAGCTGCCCGTGCACCACCGCGATGAGGAGGGCCTGGTATGGGTACGGGCACCAGTGTGAGAGAAGCAGGGAAGACGAAACGGACCCCGCCCGGATTCGAGCCGGGGTTCACCGTGCAGATGGCCCCTGAGAAAGATGCGAGGATGGCGACGACGCGCCCCTCGCTGCGGCGAAAGTGAGGGGTAGAAAGGAAAGATGTTGGGAGGGGGGCGGGAAGCACTGCGTGAGGGGGTACACGTCGCCGTAGCCGACAGTGAAGATGGTTATCTGGGCGGGAGCCGGGGGATTGAGCGGGCGGCGGCCGTGCGGCCCGCCCGGATTCGAACCATGGTCATCCACATGATGTTCGCGAAGTGCATCCGATCGTCGTCGAGCGGGGAAGGAGTCACGAGGGCGGACCACCTGCGGGGGGTTCGGAGAAGGGGGGGGAGGGTCGAGGGGGGGTACGTGCGCGCCGCTCGAAGACGAAGACGCAGTAGGAAGCGGAGGAGACGAGGGCAGCGAAGACGACGACCAGGGAGCGGAGGGGGTGCTGGAACAGCGCCGTCTTCAGGATCAGCGGCGGAGTCACCTGAAGACGGGGGAGCGGAGGGGATCAGAAGCCCGGGGGGGGGGAAGGGGGGGGTACGGCACGCGGACCTCGGAGTTGGTGAGGGCCGTGATCATGCGCCCGGCTGGGGAGAGGAGGGATGACTTCGAGGCCACGGCCCGGAAGACCAGGTGGAGCCGCAGGACCCTGTGGTGGGGGGGTACAGGATTCAGGAGGGCCGGCGGTCGGCGCTCGTTCGCTCCCGAGGCGCTCGCGTGAGCCGCTCACATGAGCACGGTGAGGAGGTTCTCGAGGTTGTAGGACTCGGAGCCCACCAGGAAGACCCGCGGCGGCGCTGCCGGGGCGGGGCGGGGCGTCTGGGCGGGGGGCCGAAAAAGGCGGGGCGGGGCGGGGCGGGATCGGAGGGGGGTACCGTGGACGGCGAGGACGAGGGCCTCGACGAGGAGGGGTACGAGGCCGCCGGCGGTGAGGAGGGTGGCGGACTCGGGGAGGAGCGAGCGGGCGATGTTCAGCTGGAGGTCAGCCCGGTAGTACAGGAACAGAGCGACCTCTGGGCACGGGGAAGCCCGCGCGTTGTTAGACGGGGGTTCCATCGAAGAGCGCGGGGAGGCGGGGAGGGGGGAGAGGGTAAGGGGGGTACCGGAGGTGAGGACGAGGGCAGAGACGAGCGCCTTCAGCGCGTCGCAGGCGCGCGAGGCCGGCTCGTCGTCGGGGCGGTTCCAGCGCACTTCCAGGTTTACTATGGCGAACACGACGGAAGCGACCGCGGAGACGGAGAGCACCGCGCCCCAGAACTGCAGAGCCTGCGCGTCCCGCACGCATCAACTTTCGAATGGCGCGCCCGCTGCCGACTCGGGCGATCAAATTCCATGCGCTTGCCCTGGAGCGATCCACAACGTCGTTGATGGAGGAGGACGCCATTCGGACGCCCGAGTTGACGGAATGGCGCGGGCGCGCAAGGCGGCTGGCCGCGGCCTCCCGCGTAGGCGCTCGCTCAGCAAGGGGCCCGTTCTGCACAGGAGCGAAGTGGCCGGGCGACGGCGGGGGCCCTGGGCCATTGCGGAAGATCCCCGGGGTGTTGTTCACCAAGAGCTGACCTCCCGCGAGCATTGCTGGCGCTCTGCTTGGTCGTCCGGACCAGGCCCCACGAATACAAACACGGAGGCCCGGAGACGCCCGGCTCTCCTTTTGGTCGGCTCAAGCTGCAAATGATGCTGCAAGCTTAGCCGAGGCCCAACTGACCGGAGCTAGCCGAGCCGGATGGCGACGATCGCTAGCTCACGAGGAGCTCCGCAATGCGGATGCTGAACTCACGTCGTAACGCTTCTCAAAGCGGAGAACGTCGTCTGGCAGTGGGCGATGCAGCTGCCTTCAGCTTCCTATTCCAACTGCTCTTCTTGCCCTAGCCGCGGGATCTGAGCGCGAACCCTAAGCCTTTCCCGTCGGGGGTACGTAATACAGCGACCTGCGTGAGAAGCTCGAGCTCCGTCTTTACGTGCGCGGTTTCTCCGAGGCTCCGTCAGCGAGCCGTACTAGTGTTTGGTAGCCGTGCGGAGGCGAGAGCGGGAGCGGGTCAGCCGGAGGGGCAAGAGCGGGAGCGAGGTCGCCGGCGCCGAGCATGGATGTCGATGCGTCGCAGATCGTGCTATTCGAGAGCGAAGTGCACCATGAGCGCCGCTACGTGCACGTCGAAGGAGTGCATCCCGCCCGCATTTTCCATGTTGTCGGTCAAGATGGTACCAAGGTGTACTTCGAGCTCTACGGCAATCCTGGCTCTCAGCACAGAGTCGGTGCGCGGAGCGCCGCCGCCAACTGAGCGCCCGCTGCTCATGAAACGTACGTGGCCCCCCGCAGCCTTCGCGATGGGCCTCGGTTCAACAATAGGAGGATGGGAGTTCCAAATCCGCGACTTCGTCGAGAAAGGCTACGCGCTGCTGTGCATGGAGAACAGGGGCATCGGCGAATCAGAGTCCAGCCGCGCCCGCTTGACGTGCGCGCGGCGCTCCGGAGTTCGCTTCGCGCCCATTCCTCTCTCATTCTGCCCGCCGGCCGCCCGTGCAGCACGTCGCTGATGGCGGATGACCTGCGGCGGGCGCTGAAGCACCTGCAGTGGGACGACGCCGTGCTCGTCGGCGTCTCGATGGGCGGCATGACCGCCCTCGAGCTCGCCTGCCAGGATCCGCAGCTCTTCCGGGGCGTCATGCTCATCAACACGAGCGCCAGGGGCTTCTTCACGAGCAACGCGCGCCCGCCCCGCCACGAGAACTCGACGCGGCCCCTGATTCGATCCGGCCCCTCTCCGATCCGCAGGCCTCCGCGGTCTTCGAGCTCTGCAAAATCTTCACGCAGAAGGACAAGTGCGGACGTTTTCGCACACCTGTACCCCCCGACACTGACGCGCGTGTGCCCATCAGCCTCGCGAGGGCACAGCTGGCCGTCGACTTTCACTACGGGAAGGTGCGCCCCTACCCTCGAGGCGTACCCCCGCCAAAATCATGTACCCGCAGCGAACGTACGCAAACCCCGAGCGGGTCAAGGAGCTCGTTGCGGTGAGCCGCCCCAGCATTACTCCTCTCTCCGGATTCGAACCGCCGGCTCCTCGCCCGCTCCGCAGTGGCACCTGAAGCGCAACACCGAGGGCCCGCGCTGCTCCGTGAGCGCCTTCCTGGACCAAATCAAGGCCGTGGCGCGTCCCGTACCCCCTCCTTTTCGTGCCTGTACCCATCCGATCCGATCCGATCCGCCTGTACCCAGGCGACGCACTGGGTGAGCGACGAGCGGCTGAGGGCGCTGGGGGCCTGCGGCCTTCCCGTGGTCTGCGCGACGTCCCTAGAGGACCGTATGATACCCGCGGACCGCGGCCGCGCCCTCGCCGAGGCCGGCTCCCCCGGCATCCGCTTCATGGCGAGCCTGTACCCCCCAGCTCTCCCCCTCTCCCCCCCCTAACCCCCCCTGCAGGAGTTCCCCGGGTGCGGGCACGTGCTTTCGGTAGAGCAGCCGGCCGAGGTGAACGCCGTCATCGAGGACCTCCTGCGGCGGCCGCACCCCCGCCAGCGCCTCGCCTCCGTCCCCGCCCCCGCAGCCGACGCCCCCGCCCGGTAGCGGGCCCGCCAGCCATTTCTATATCTCTTCTTACGCGACGCGAAAAAGCTTGCCGTGTATTCTTGCCCTGCCGAAAACTCGCTAACTAAAAGGGGAACTAAAAAGCACTTAAAAACGCGCGGGGCGGGGCCGGGCGGGGCCGGCCGCGGGCCGGTCTCCTTGCGCATGCGCAGGGCGGGATTCCTCGGACCCCGGGCCGGCCCGCGGCCCGCGGCCAGCTAGCTATAGGGCCGCTGCCGCTGGCTACGAGTCCTCGTCGCCGTCTTCGTCGGCCGGCTGGTAGTTCCGCGCCTGCGCCCCTCAGCTCAGCTCAGCTCAGCTCGGCTCAGCTTCGGGGCCTTCGGCTCGCTCGCTCGCTCGCTCGCCTGCTTCTCCTTGACGGCCTGCTTGGAGCACGACGTGAAGGGCTCGGTCATCGCCCAGCCGAGGAGCCGCACCGTGCCGCCCTCCCGCGCGAAGAGGCCGACCTGAGGGGGGGGGGGGGGGGGGGGGGGGGGGAAGAGAGAGAGAGAGAGCTCAGCGCCTAGGCCTAGGGCAGGGCGCGGGCGCCGGCGGCGGGCCTGAAAGCACAAGGCCTCGATGTCCCACGCGGCCAGGTCCGTCTCCTTCAGCATCGTCTGCACCTGCATGCGGGGAAGCGAAGAAGAAGATGAGAGCGGAGCAGAAGAGCTGGGGAGCGGAGACCTTGGCGCGGACGACGGAGGAGTCATTCTCGTCAGCGCGGAACTCCAGCACCCGCGCGCACTTCGCCGGCTTGAACTGGGCGGAGGAAGGAAGGGTGAAAGGAAGGAGGGGGCGATGATCAGCGTGGAAGAAAGGGAGGGAGGGAAGGGGAGGGGTCTTCTGGGGGCTCGCTTGCCCCCGAGGTGTCGATCCGGCGGAAGGCGGGGCAGGCCCGAGGGCTCATGTACGGCTGCAGCCGTACGTAGCGGACGAAGGGGGCGAGCCCCAGCGGCTGCGCCCTGCGAACGAAGTGGGGGGGTGAGCAAGCGGGGTGCGGGGCGGGGCGGGGCGGTGTGTACCCCTGGAAGATGCGGATCGTGAGGTGGTGCCGCCTGTTCGCCACCACGCGGGGGTCCCGTCCCCACGAGCTGGCGGGGGGTACGGCGTCAGAACCCGTGCAGAGCGGGGGGGGGGTACAGGGTCGGACCTCGTGCACTTGACGACGACGTCGCCCGCGTCGAGGCGGCTCCTGGGAGGCATACGGTCAGAGGGTGAGGAAAGGGGGGCGCAGGGGTACGGGCGCGCCTCATCTCCTCGGGGAGCTGCGGGCAGACGGGCCGCTCGCACATGAACGGCTGCCTAAAAAACTCGTCCTTCGAATCCTGGCGGGGCAGTTTCGCGTCGGCGGGAGAAACCTTCAGGAAGGGGTACAGGGATAGTCGACGAACCTTGCCGCCGTAGGCGAGGGCGGCGCCGCCCTGGGCGGAGGGGGCGCCGGGGAGGGGCGGGAGGCGGCGGGAGGCGGCCGGGAGGCCATCCCTCCGAATCTCCTCGGGCGGCTGCGTCTCCCTCAGGATGAACTCGTACGGGTCCTCGTCCCCGGGGGGTACGCTGGCGGAGGCAGCGGAGGCGGAGGAGGCGGAGGAGGAGGCGGAGGACGACGTGTTAGAGCTCGCGATGCTCGAGACGGAGGCGAGGGAGGGCGGGCCGGCCCCGTCCGCTTCGTCCCCCGCGTCTTCGGGCGGCAGCGGCTCCTCCGCGCGCGTCCGCTTGCGCGAGGGGCGGCGGACCTCCGCGGGGCCTGCGGATGCGGCGCGGCACGGCGCGCTCGAGCTCGGGGCGGGGCGCTCGGGGGACGGCCGAGCGTTAGCGCACCGCTCTGCTTCAAGAGTTTGTCGCAGTGTAACGCGAGGAGGTGCAGGAACCCGGCATCTCCCTGCGAGCCGCCGCCGGCCTCCTCCTCCTCCTCCTTTACTCCGGCCTGGCCAGCCACGGGGGGGGCGGAGGGCGCCGGCTCCGGCTCCGTCTCCGGCCCCAGCATCGCGCGCCCCAGCTCCGGTACATGCGCGTGCAGAGATACAATCTGAGGTAGAAGAAAGAGCGTGAGAAGCCAAAGCTGAGCGGGCGACCGGGGAGGCGCCGGGGCCCCGAAGTTGAACGTGCAGCGTGGAGCGACCGAAGGATGGGCGTGTCCGGGAAGGCGAGTTTGGCACCAATTTGGCACCAGAACTATAGATCAAAGATATGAACGCTTAATCCGCCTGTGTAAGGCGTCGTCCGAGGCTTCCTTCGCCCGCAGCTCGAGTGACCAATCCGGAACTTGACGCACCTGCTGAGCGGGGGCAACCGCGGCCATGCCTTCGACCGCGGCTGCTAGCTGACTGCAGAAGAGGCTCGTACGGGCTGTCCAGACGTGCGGGGCGGCCGCGCTAGTTAGCCGTTCGAGGGGGGGGATCAAGGCCTCCCAAACCGCGTACCCCCCAAAAGGCGACAGCGGCCAGCCGGAAAGCAGCTTCAGAGCAGCCCAACAGCGCGTCAGCGTTACGTACATATTCGATCGAGCAGAGCACGTGACAGAGCAGGCGCGCGTCTCTTCACTGCAGTTGATCGGTGTGCTGGAGGCTGCAGGGCCCGTCGCGTGAGGCCCCTCGTAGCAGAAAGTTCAAGGGCGTATGCGAAGCCGAGGGCTGCGAGTGGCGTGCGAATCTCCATGACGCAGTCCGCCTGTGCGAATCCGACGTACGATACGATTGGCTATGTCGGTGGCGCGGTGCGCGCTAGCGCTTTCCTTTCTCGCCACCCCCTCGGCGGCTCGCGCGCGGGGCCATCGTCCGAGTGATCGGCCGCGGGGCGCGTGCTCCGCCCGCAGGTCCTGGCCTCAGCGCTGCTGCCACAGGTATGCCCTGTTCTGTTCTCCTCGATCACTGTGTACAAATGCGTGTGTACTCGATCGAATTCGAAGGTGTACAAGACGGCAACAACGCGAAGTTGTTCCGTGCGCCTTGCGCGCGCCGAACAGCCGCCCCGAGTCCTGCAGCTGTATTGCGCCTGATTACGAGCGCCTCCGTCGCAGGACATGAGCTTCTGGTGGCTGTGCGTGTATATCAGCGGGTGTGCTCCCTCTCACGGGGCCCCGCTTGCTGATCCCGCTCTTGACTGCGCGCTGCATATCAGGCTCATCCTGCTCCTCACATACAGCATCGGGATCCGCGCGCTGTGCGCCCGGAGCTCCAATCCCGCCGCTTCCCGTCGCCGCTGAAGCGCGCCCGACCGCAGGCCTATCATGATTCCGATCTGCATCGAGATGACCCTCGCCATCTCCCTGTTCGTCATGAAGATTTTCTTCGATCTGATCCCCAGCTGGTCCGCGCGCGTGCCCGGCTTCGGCGCCCCGGCCCCCCTAGAGCTGACTCTTTCATGCAAGGCGATCCAGCCGCCTCGAGATCCAGATCCCGAGCACGCAGTACCCCGCCCTGTCCCTGGAGAGCGACCGGCGCCTCGATTCGGCGTTCATGCAGTTCATGGCCCACGTGCGCCGTATACGTACCCCCACGGCTCTCGAGTCTCGTCCTCTCTAAGACGAACGGGCAGACGAACGGGGCGGACCTCCCGACCCCGGGCCCCGGGCGCGGCGCGAAGGCGCCGCCCAGCGCGCAGGCCGGCGCCGGCGGGCAGGGGACCGCCCCGGGGCCCGGGGCCTCGAGCTCGGCCGCCCGCGGGAGCCTGGAAAGCCCCCGCGCCCCTCTGAACCCACCCGCAGCGGCGCCCGCTCCCGAAATTTAAAAAATCAAAACAGCACTGGGCCCGCTGGAGCCGGCGCTGCAGTATAGGAAAACGGGACCGGCCGCTGCGTAGTCGCCCATATATAGTACTAGTGGTCGCTGTGTTAGGGCAAGCGCGTAGCGCGATGCGAGGCCAAGCATGGGGGTACAAGAGGGGAGGGGGGGGGGAGGCCTCGGAGTACAGGCCGATGCAGTACATGTGGCCTGTACTCCGCGATGCAGTACAAGGGAGGAGGGGGGGGGAGGGCACGCACGGGACTCCACATGTACAGAGCACTCGCGAAGATGGATGGGATTCTTAGAAGGTGGGTTCGACGGTGAGGACGGTATGGGGTAGGCGAGCGCCGGGCCGGCGGCTGCGGGCGTCGACGTCAAAACAAATCGAATCACGAGGCGCCCAGTACCCCTGCAGAGAGAGTGTCGGCGAGCCGCGTTCGAACGAGAGTGCTGCCGGCGCTGCTGCCTTCGAATTCCGCTAGTCTAGCCTAGTAGCCCGGGCTTGCAGCGCTCGTGCCCCTGCATCGATCGGGCCAGCAGGCTGCATGATCATGGACGCACCGGCGGCGCAGCAGGCTGCATGATCAGGCTGCAGGCTGCAGCAGGCCGCATGAACGCACGGGGCAACCTCAAGCTCAAGCTCACAATATTAATCTCCTCTGCAAACTGAACGGTTCGCATGCCCGGCAATGCTCCCCCTAGGCCTGTACCCCACAATTCATCCCGCTGCTAGGGTACGGGTACCGCGACAGGTACGCCTTTCCGAGGCTCCAGATGTGCGTCGAGCTCAAGCCCAGCCAATTGCAAAAGACGGCTCTCGAGCCCATGATCAGAGTGGCAGGCGCAGGCGCCGCGCCCTGCAGCTAAAGCTAGATCGACATCTAGGCGGGCGTCGGGCCGCCGCCGCCGAGCTGCCTGGAGAGCATCTCGGAAAGAAAGTCCTGGAAGGGCAGCGGCGCCGGCACGCCCCGGCTCCTGCGCATGCGGCGCCGGCCACAGCGGGCTCGGTCAGAGAGAGCAAAGAGACGCCATGGTGGCGGGCGGGTAGGGGGCCGCATGCGTGCGCACAGGTCGAGAAGGGGCCCCGATGGGAGCTGGATGCGGGCTGCGGGCGGGGCGGGCCGGGGCGCGGGCGGCCGGGGCGGCGGGACGTAGCGCGGGGGTCGGGGCGGCCCGGCCCGCAGGAGGGGCGCGGTGCTCGGGTGCTGAGCGATTCCTCGAGTCAGCGAACGAAGACAAAAGGGGGGGGGGGCAAACGGGGGGGTACCCGGATGCGGTCGTCCAGGAGGGCGAGGCACCGCTGGGCCCGGGCCACAAGGGTATCCCTCCGGATCTCCCCGGGGCCCCCCGGCCCCACGCACGCGTCCGCCCTGGGGGTACGGCTGTTGGCGGGGGGTACAGCCGACGCGATGCGGGCTGGAGCGCGCACGTTGCCCTGGAGGGGAGGAGGGGTACGAGGTCGACCGGGTCTGTCTGGATGCAGGCGTCGCTCCGCTGGGGTACGTGCACGGCCACCGCGACGGGTACGGCGGACCCCGCCGCCCACTCGGGCGCGGGGAGGGCGAGGGAAGAGGTCTGCGAGGCGGCGGCAACGGGCGTGGGGGGTTCGGACACCGCCCCGCGCTGTTGGGGTGGGGGTACGACGGAGAGGGCGGTGGCGGCGGCCGCGGGTGGGGGGGAGGAACTCTTGGAACGGTACGAAGAGGAGGAGGAGGAGGAGGGGCGGCGGGAGGGAGGGGTAGGCGAGCGCCGGCGGCTGCGGGCGTCGAAACAGATCGAATCACGCGGCGCCCAGTACCCCTGCACAGGGAAGGGGGGGCACGCACCGCTTCGGGGTGGGGGAAGGGGAGCGCGATCGCCTGAGTGGACAGAAGGGGGGTACGCGTGAGCGTCGAGGGACGGAGGGGGGGGGGAGGAGGGAGAGGGCACCGGGAGGGCGTTCGCCGGCGGGGTACCGCGGAGCGCGGGGAGCTGCGGTCTCGCCGCCCGTAGCGAACGCCGGACGCCCGGCCCCGGCCCCGGCTCGGGCTCCGGCTGCGGCTGCGGCTGCGGGAGCCAAGGCCGGGTCGGGTCGGGTCAGGACAGGGGAACGCAGAAGAGGAAAGAAGAGGAACGAAAGAAGGAAAAAGAATTAAGAAAGAAAAAGAAGGGGGGGCGGACCTGCTGAGGCGCCTCCGGCTCCTGCTCGGGCTCCGGCTCCGCCGGCCCCGGCCTCGGCTCCGGCTCAAGCTACGGCTCCGCCGCCGGCTACGGCTAGGGCTACGGCTCCGGCGGCGGCTACGGCTCCGGCTCCGGCTCCTCGGCAGACCCTTGGAGCGTCCCGGGGGGCTGCCGGCGCGCCCCCGCGGGGCCGGCGAGCGCTCGCGCGCGCGGGCGGGCCCGGGCCCGGCCCCGAGGCGGGGGCCCGGGCGGTGGCCGCCGCCCTGTCCGCGCGGCCGCCGGGGACCCATCCCCTTCTCGCCTCCTTCGAAGCCGCGGGGCTGGCGGCAGACGCCTTTGCGGAGGCGGCTGCCGGCCCGGCCTTGGCGCCCGCCGGCGAGGGGGCTGGGTAGAGGTCGGTTGGATCGCCGCCGCCGCCCCCGCCGCCTTGCCCGCCGCAGCGGCAGCGGCCGGCGCTGGCGTTGCCTTCGCGGCCGACACCGGCGCCACCGCGGCCAAAGCCGCCTCTCCCACTGCCGTGGCGGGTTCCGGCGCCTTCGCCGCTGCGGCTGCCGGCACCTGCAGCGCGATCGACTCGAGAAGCCTCGCCGCCGCCGCCGCCGCCAGCGCCGCGTTTTCTGCGGAGGAGTCCGACGTCTTCGCCGCTGCAGCGGCTCGAGCCTGCACTGCAGCAGCCGCAGGCTTCGGCGCAGCTGCCGAAGCCGTCTTTTGCGTCGCTGCGGTTGCCGGCTTCGGCGCAGCTGCCGAAGCCATCTTTTGCGCCGCTGCAGCCGCCGGCGCCTGCACTGGTGCGGCCGCCGGTTTCGGCGCCGCTGCGGCCGCCGGCGCCTGCGCTGGTGCGGCCGCCGGTTTCGCTGCGGCCGGTTTCGCCGCAACTGCGGCCGCCGGCGCGGCCACTGGTGCAGGTG
The DNA here is from genome assembly GCA_004431415.1 of Cyanophora paradoxa. NCBI lineage: Eukaryota > Glaucocystophyceae > Cyanophorales > Cyanophoraceae > Cyanophora > Cyanophora paradoxa. The sequence goes on along the minus strand of QPMI01000222.1, from coordinate 44,969 downwards.
CTGTTTTCGCCGCGGCTGCGGCCGCCGACGCCTGCGCTGGTGCGGGTGCCGGTTTCGGCGCCGCTGCGGCTACCGACGCCGGCGCCACCGGCTTCTGAGGCGCCGCAGGTGCGGGCGGCGGCGCGGCGGGCTTCGCTGAGGGTGCTGCCGCCGCGGGCGGAGGCGGCGCGGCTGCGGCAGGTTCGGCAGCCTCCTGCGGGGCCGCGTCAGCCAAAGACAGCTCGCCCGGGCGGGTAATAGATAAAGAAAGCTCGCCGTGGGGGGTATGAGATCGCCGTCCATCGAGTTCGGATCGATCTCGAGCCAGCCCGTCCAGCCGCCGGGCTGCGGGAAAAAGGGAGGGGGTTACGTGAGATCGGCGGCGGGCAACCACTCGAAACAGAAACGAAAAGCGTACCCTGGAACTGGAGGGGGCCGACGAGGGAGGGGGGGCGGGCTCGATGGCTTCAGGGGGGGCGCGTGGGGGGGTAGGTGCTCAAGCCACGGCTCGACGGGCTCGGGCGGGAGGACGGGTACGACGATCGGGGCGGGCGGCGGCTTCTTGGCTGGCGCCGCGGGGCCGCGGGAGGAGGGCTCGGCGGGGGCGGGGCGCGCGGGAGCGGCCACGGCCGCCGCGGCTTTGGCGGGAGGGCGGGCGGGCTCCTTCTGGGGCGCTAGCGCTTTGGACGAACTCGGAGAGGCCTCGGCGTAGGCGCCGGCCGAGGGGCGGCCGGGGCGGACGCGGCGGGCGCGGCGGCCGGCGGGGCGCGCCGTGCCGGGCCCAGCGCTCGGAAGCAGCGCTTCATGTCCTGCGACAGGGCATCAGGGGGGTACGCGGGTACGAGACAAAAGCGGGGGGGAGGGGGACCTCGAGGGGGATCAGGCCGGGGTACGCGGTATCCTTCGGCGCGCCGGGAGCGCCGGCCGCCGCAGCCGCTGGCGCCTTTGCCCCTGGAGGCGCTGCCGCCGGTTTCTCGGCCGGTGCTGCCGCCGGCCTCTCCGCCGCCGCCGACGACGTCGTCGTAGGCGGCTTTGTGGCCGCTCCGGCTTGACGGCTTAAAGCCGCCAATGGCTTGATGGCCGGCTCCTCGGCGGACGTACCCCCCGCCTTTGAGGACGGGGCCGCCGCCGACGCCCCCGCCGGCTTGGGGGCGGGCGCCGGCGGCTCCGCCGGCGGCGGCTTGGCGGCCGATTTCGCCGCAGCGGTCGGCGCTTGCACCTTCTCCGAGGGGGGAAGGACGACGCCGGGGCGGCGCGCCGGGCGAGCGAGAGGAGGGCCGGCGGCGGCGGCGACGGCGGCGGCGGAGGCGCCGTCGGGCGCCTTGGCTGAGGCGGCGGCGGCCTCGGCCGCCTTGGAGGAAGGCGCCCGGGACGGCGGGGGCTCCTCCCGGGCCGCCGCCCCTGTACCCCCCTTCTCCGCGGCGGCCTCCGGTGGCGTCGAGGAGGAGGAGGGGGGGGAGGAGGAGGAGGGAGGGGCTCGGGCCGGCGCCGCCTCCCGGCTCTCCTTCCCCCTCTCCGAAGAGGCGCCCCGGGCGGGCCCGGCCTCTGGTCCGGGCCCGGGGGCGGGCCCGGGTGCGCGGTCCGGGGGTGGCGTCCACGCCTGGAAGAGGGACTTCAGGCGGTCCAGGGGTACGAGGCCGGTTCTGGAGGAGGAGGAGGCGGCGGGGGCAGAGGAGAAGGACGAGGAGGGGGCGGAGGGGCCGGGGCGGGTGCGTTGGGACGGGAGGGGAGGGCGGCGGGGGCGGCCCCATTCGTCGCGGTCCCAGCGCCGCTCGCGGCCGGCGCGCTCCGGCGTCGATGCCGTAGGCGCGCGGGGCGGAGCCGGGCCGGGGTCCGCCGCACGGGCGGAGCCGCGGCCGGGGTCGGGGCCGGGGCCGGGGCCGGGGTCGGCTTCCCGGCCCTGGTAGCCTCCGCGGGCGGCGCCACAGAGACAGCCGGCGCCGCGACCGACGCCGGCGCCGCGGCCCGCTCCGCACCCGCCGCCCCAGCCGGCGTACCCCCCTGCATGTCCCGGATCCAAGGGGGGGTCCTGGAGCCGGGGGGTAGCGGCGCGTGGTAGTACTCCGCGTCGCCGGCGGCTGTGGTGGCGGCGCCGGCGGCTGTGGTGGCAACGGCGACGGCGTAGGCGTAGTAGGGGGGGTACGACGTCACGTAGGAGGCAGCGTCGGCGGCGCCGTCGGCGGGGTACGGGTAGGGGTAGGGGTAGGGGTAGGGGTAAGGGTAGGGGTAGGGGTAGGGTAGGGGCGAGGGGAGGCGGCAGGGGCCGCGTCGGAGGCGGGCGGGACGGGTGGGAGGGGTTGCGCCTCGGCCCGGAGGAGGGTGCGGGCGCCTGAGCCGGGGCAGCTGATTCGGACTGGGCCGCCGCGGGGGAAGCCTTGACGGGGCGGCGGCGGCGGCGGAAGCCGCGGACTGGGCTGCCGCCGGCTCTACCGGTGCGGCGGCGACGGTGGCCAGTGCCGCCGCGGCGGGCGCCAGCGGCTCGGGGCCGGCTTGGGCGGGCTCTGCCGGCTTTGCCTCGGTCGGCTTTGGCTCTGCCGGCGCCGCTGCCACAGCCGCCGGCGCCGCTGCCACAGCCGCCGGCGCCGCTGCCACAGCCGCCGGCGCCGCTGCCACAGCCGCCGGCGCCGCTGCCACAGCATCCGGCGCCGCTGCCACAGCCGCCGGCGCCGCTGCCACAGCCGCCGGCGCCGCTGCCACAGCCGCGCGCGCCAGCCGCGCTGCCGCAGCCGCCGGCGCCGCTGCCACAGCCGCCGGCGCCGCTGCCACAGCATCCGGCGCCGCTGCCACAGCCGCCGGCGCCGCTGCCACAGCCGCCGGCGCCGCTCCACAGCCGCCGGCGCCGCTGCCACAGCCGGCGCCGCTGCCACAGCCGCCGGCGCCGCTGCCACAGCCGCCGGCGCCGCTGCCACAGCCGCGCCGCTGCACAGCCGGCGCCGCTGCCGCAGCCGCGGCGCCGCTGCCACAGCCGCCGGCGCCGCTGCCACAGCAGCCGGCGTCGCTGCCACAGCAGCCGGCGCCGCTGCCACAGCAGCCGGCGCCGCTGCCACAGCAGCCGACGCCGCTGCCACAGCCGCCGCTGCCACAGCCGCCGGCGCCGCTGCCACAGCCGCCGGCGCTGCCGCCGCCTTTCCTGCCGTCGTCGCCGTCCCTGCTTCGGGGGCCGGAGTAGCGGCGGAAGGGGTGGCGGCGGTCGCCGCTGCTTCTGCTCCTGCTGCTGCTTCGGGCGCGGCGGATGGAAGAGAGGGCGCGGCGGAGGAAGAGGCGGCGGTCGCTGCTGCTTCTGCTGCTGCTGCTTCGGGTGGGGCAGACGACGGCGCTGGCGCCGGCGGGGCAGACGTGGCGGGCGGGATAGAGGCCGCGGCTTTCGGAGCAGGGGACGCGGGGCGCCCTCTCGAAGGCGCCGAGACGGGCGGGAGGGCCGCCGCGGGCCGGGCCAGCTCGGCAGGGGCGGCGGGGCGGCGGCGGGCGGGAGGCCGCGCCCGCTGGTGGTGCCGAGGCCCGAGAGGCTTCCGCCGCCACAGAGGCCGGAGCCGTCCCGGGCTCCGCAAGAGCACGCGGAACAGGGGGCGCGGAAGGGGGCGCGGGCACCGCCGGGCCGGTATCGAAGGCTGCAGCGGGGCGGACGGCGCGGCTGATGGCGGCGCGGGCGCCGGGGTCGGAGCCGGCACTGGTGGCGCCGACGGGACGGCCGACGCGGCAGGGGACGCCCCCGCCTCAGGCGGCGCCGCTGGGGCGGCGAGCGCGTCGAGGACGAGACTGGGCGGCCGGAGCGGCGGCCGGCGGCGCTTGGGCCGGAGCTGAAGTCGGCGGCGCTGCGGGCGGGCGCTGGGCCTGTCGGCGGGGACAGGGCGGGGGCCGGAGCCGGCGGGGCGGGGGCCGGGGCCGGGGCTGGGACCGGCGCCGGCGCCGACGCGGGTGAACCCGCCTTGGAGCCGGCGTCGGCCCCCGACTGCGAAGGCTGCACGAGGGAAGGTCCGGGGGCAGGTGAAGCGTCCTTTGCCGCCGCCTTCGGGCCAGCATCGGCCCCCGACGGCGGAGACTGCCGAACCGTCGCTGTGTCCGCTGCGGGAACCGGTGCCGGCGCCGGCGCCGGCGCCGCATCGGCACCCGACTGCGAAAGCTGCCGAGCCGTCCCTGTGTCCGCTGCGAGAGCCGGTGCCGGCGGCGCCGGTGCCAGGGCCGGGGGAGCAGATGCGGGCCCCGCCCGCCCCGCAGGTCCTCCCGCCGCCGCCATCTGGTGTCCCTCCTCGATTTCCGCGGTGGTCTTAGGTGTCCGAGCCGCCGCCGTGTGGATCGCCGCCACTATCGCCGCCGACGACGCCGCCGGTGCCGCCGACGCCGCAGGGGCGGGGGCCGGGGCGCCAGCCGGCCGCCCAGCAGAACCCGCAGGCCCCGCAGGCCCCGGCGCTGCGTGTGTCCTCTTCTCGGTCTCCGCAGCGGTCGCCGGGGCGGTCTTCGGAGCGGCCGCAGCCGCAGCCGCCGCCGCCTCCGCCGTAGGCCCGGCCGCCGCTCGTCTTTGCTTCTCGGCTTCCGCAGTGGCCGCCGGGGTCTGCCCCGGAGCCGCCACCGTCGCCGCCGTCGCCGCCGTCGCCGCCGCCGTCTGTGCGACCGCGGCTGCCGGGGCCGTGGGCGCCGCCGTCGCCGCCGAGAGAGAAGAAGAAGCAGAAGCATCCGCAGCCTCATCCACGGCCGCCGGGGCCGCCGGGGCCGCAGCCTTGGGCGTCGTTGCCGGCGCCGCCGTCGCCGCCGAGTGGGAGGCGGAAGCAGCCGTATCCAAAGCCGCGGCCGCCGGGGCCGCCGGGGCCGCGGGGGGCGGAGAGGCGCGCCCCGGGGCCCTCGGCTCGGGAGGGGGGAAGACGCGCTTGAGCTCCCCCAGGGGGATGAGGCCCCGCGGGGAGGGGCGAGAGGGCTCAGACGGCTCAGACGGCTCAGACGCCGCGGGGGCTGGCGCGGCCGCCGCCGGGGCCGCAGTGGGGGCCCGCGAGGGCGGCGCAGCGGCGGGCGGCGTCGGGGAGGGGCGAGAGGGCTCAGACGGCGGCTTAGACGGCTCAGAAACCGCCACGGAGGCGGGGGCGAGGGGAGCCGCCGCCGGGGCCGCAGGCGGAACACTCGCGGAAGGCGCAGCGGCGGGCGTCGACGACGGTGCGGAAGCCCCCGCCGCCTGCTTCTCCACCGGCTGCTCCGGCTCAGACGGCTCAGACGGCTCAGACGCCGCAGAGAGGGGAGCGGTCACCGAAGGCGCAGCGGCGGCCGCCGGCTTCTCCAGAGGGGGAGGATCCGGAGGAGAAGCGGGGGTCCGCTTCTCCGAGCTCTTGGGGGGGGAGGGCGTGTGGGGCGCGATGGCCGGGTACCCCCCCTCCGAGGGCCTGAGGGGCGGCGAAGGCGTGTGCGGGGCCGGTGTTGGGTACCCCCCCAGAGGGGGGGACGGCGTTTGCTCCCGAGAAGCCGGCCTCGGGAGAGGGGAAGATGGAGTCCGGTCCCGGGGCGGGGGCTCCTCGCGAGCGGCGAGCGAAGGGGCGGCGGGCCGGGGTACAGGGGGCTCTGGTGCGGACGGGGCGGCCGGGGGTACCGGCTCGGCCCGCGGCGGGGAAGTCTCGAAAATGTCCAGCGGGGGGCCGGGGCGGGTCGGAATCAGAGGGCCCCGCCGGGCGAGGAAGGGGGGTACCCACGCCGGCCCCTTGCGGGCCCACGGCGGCTGCCCGGAGGCCCGGGGCGGGCCCCCGGGGGGTACGGCTTCGGGTGCCGGGGGGGAGGCCGAGGCGGACAGGGCCTTGTCTCCGTCCGCCGAGACCGCCGGGCCCGGCCCCGGCCCGCGCGACCCGTCCCCAGCTTGGGGAAGGGGCGCAGGCGCGGGGGGTAGCGGCTGGAGGGCGTTTCCCCCGGCCGGACCGGGCGGAGCGGTATCCCTCTCGGGGGAGTACTGCGAAGGGCGTCGGAGGGCGGAAAGGGAGGGGAGAAAGTGAGGAGGGGGTACAGGAACCGCACCAGGTCGCTGTGCCGACCCGCGGCTGTACCCCGGACCTCCCGCGAGCGGCCCCCGTCCTCGCCCCTGGGTTCGCTGAGTGAGCGCGCCGGGTAGGGGAGGGCCCAGGGGGGTACACGGAGGCGCGCGCACCCGCTGCCGGCGCCGGCGACCCCGGGAAAGCTATCCTCCGGCGAGATTTCCCCAGGCTCTAGCCTGCGCGGGAGACAGCGAGGCCAGTCGGTCGGCCCGCGCGGGGCGGGGCGGGGCGGGGCGGGGCGGGGCGGGTTCGGCCTGGAAAGAAGCGTACCCCTCGCTCTCGTCTACCCGGGCCATTGAGGACGATTTGGGCGATCCCGTCCGCCTCGGAGCCGAGCGAAGGGCGGCACTCCCGCCCCCGCCCTCGGCCTCGTCGTCCGAGGGCGGCCGCGCCTGAATCTGAATCTGAATCTGAGCGCCCACGGACGAAGTCTGAGGCGAACGCGCCTGAATCTGAATCCGAGCGCCCTCGTCGGCGCGCGGTGCGAGCAGAAGAAAGAGGGGGGAAAGCGCACCGGCTGCGGCTCGGGGGGCGGCGGCTGCGGCACGACAGGCGGCGGCTGAGGCGGCGGCTGCGGCGGCGGCGACGGCTGCGGCGACGGCCGGCCTCCCCCTCGACCGGACTTCGCCTCTCCCTTCCCAGCGTCTTCTGGGGGCCGGGGAGAGGACGAGGCGCGCTTTGGGGGGGTAGAGGCCGAAGATCCGGGCCTGCGTTGCTCCTCCGGGATCCCCCCGGGTACCGGGGACGGCCCGCCGCCCTCGTCCGGCGCCTGCGGGGGTACGCCTGTGAGCCGTCGGCGCGGCTCGGACATGAGAGGAACTCACCGCGCGGAGCGGGGAGGACGGGCGGGGCCCGACGGCCGGCGGGGGGCAGCGGGCAGCCTCTGGGCGGAGCCGGGGCGAGCGGGGGGGAACCCCGGAGCCGGGTACGGGTGTGGGAGGGGACCGGACGGTCGAGGGCTCGGCGGGGGATCGGGCGAGGAGGGGGGGCGAGCGCGGACCGGGGCCCACCGAGGGGGGCGAGCTGCGCGAGGCCTCCTTGCCGAGCTTGCGGCGCCGCATGTTCTCCAGCATGCTACGCTTCAGCTCCTGCGCTCGGCTCTCCGCCGACGACTGCGGAGACAGCTGCGGCGCCGGCTGCGACTGCGGCGGCGGCGGCGGCTCGGGGCCGGGCGGCGGCTGGGCCGGCAGCGCGAAGTGCTCGGGCGGGTCGCCCAAGAGCCCGCCGCCCGGTCGTAAATTCCAAAGCTCCTCCTCGTGTTCGGACCATCCAGGCTGCCCGAGTGGCCGCGCGTGCCAATCCGCCGAGCGCCAGCCGCCGGCGCGATCATCGAACCAGTCATTCGGGCCGCCAGGTGCGCTGGGGAGGCCGCCGCTGCGCTGATACCATGCTTCGCTTGCTTCGTAGTCGCGCGGCCGGCTCCAGGGCGGCGCGTCGTAAAGCGGCGGGGCGCCCGGGTCGCCGAGCAGTCTGCGGCCCAACGCTCAGCGCGCGCTTGGACCGGGCATGCGCGGAGTCGTCGTTCGCACCCGTAGCCACCCCGCGGCTCTTCTTGAAAGGGACGATCGCCGGCAAGACCACGGTCTGCGAAACGCGCTCGGTCGGCGCGCTCGCGGCGGGCGAGCGGCGCTGCGGCATCGCACCGCGCTCCGTCGGCGACGCTCGGCGGCCTTGCCCCGCGCCGCTCATCGCTTTCCACGGAGGCTTGTGTAATTTGCGGTATCCCGCACAGCTTGACCCCGACCCACCCAGTGACCTCAGCGGCGGCCTCAGCGCTAGCGGCAACCTGCAATTCCTCGCCTTGTCGACGTTTGAGCATTCGGGATGGAGCCTGCGTACATTCGGGGAATCATCACAATTCTCGGTCCGCCGCACGCGCTCCCTTCGGTCTTCGCTCGGCCGACGCGACCTCGACTCGCAGGCGGGCTCGTGGGATATTTGCGGAAGGGCTCGAAAGCGTCGCTAATCGCCGGCGGGTGGGCGCGCCGCGTTCGGTCCCCTGCGCGGCCTGCACAAACGCCGGCAACCGCGTACGCAGCGGCACTGGCTCCATCATGCTTGCCGCGGGCTGGCTCATCGCAGAGACCCCGCTTGCGCGTACTGGGCATGTGCTCGGCGCCGGTACGCGCGCGCTGGGGTGGCGGGGCAGAGCCGAATGTGTGTTCGACAGCGCACGCGCTGACGTCGATGCGCCACCCGCAGGCATCTCGCTCATGCTCGCCGGAGGCATGGGCGCCCGCGCCGCGAAGGCCAAGAGCTTGTTCCCCGCAGGCGTCGTCGCGGTGCGTACGCGTGCGCTGCCCACGCGCAGGGCCCTCGACTGCGCAGCCCGCGATCCGAGCCGAAGCGGGGCGGCAGGTCATCGGCGCCATCGGCGTGTACGACCACGTCGTGCGCCTTCTGCCCCTCCTCCAGCAGTCCTAAGCCCGGCGCTGCCCCTGCTTCACCCGCAACTCCCCCGGTCCCCCGCCCCCACGTCCCTCCTCCGATATCGATGCGCATTGTCCTGTTTGACTATGCGACGTAATATTGAAGTCCTATGCGCTGCCACCCAGCTCCCCGCCCAAGAAGTCACCCTCAAGCGAAGCGCGAGCAGCCGCTGAGCGCCCCTGCGCTCCCAAGACGGGCGACGGCCGCGGAAACGATCATCTCTGATCCACCAGGAATTCTACGTGCCTTAAAGAGTACCTGCAAACTGCCTGCCTACGATACGCTGTTTAAGCTGTCCCGCTAAGAACTGATCTAGACTGCCGAATTCGCCGAGAGCTGGGAGCCGCGAAGCGCGCTTGATTCGCTCGAATGTGCTGAGCACTGAGCTAGAGATGTCGACGAGCTGCAGGGAGCCGCAGCCTCACACGTAGGGGATGTCGTAGCCGGCTGCCTTCGCCTTCTGGAAGGCCTCATACGCCGCCCGGGCGCTCCAGCTGGAAGGATCGCGCCTCGCGTGCGAGCTCCACTCGTGGAACGACTTCCCCAGCCACACCTGCGCGGCGGAGAGGCCGCGTGGGTGAGCGCGGGCGGCGGCAAGGTCGGTCGCCACATAAGGCGGAGCGCACCCATTCGCCACGCGTGGAGCACCACTTCATGTTCAGATCGCTCCGCAGCGGCACGTCCGGCCGGATCGAGCGTGGGCGACGCTCTGCTGGCGCCGGCGGGGCGTACATCGGGACCTCGCCCGACTCGACGCCCGGTACCTCCTCATCCATCGCGCCCGGTGAGCTGTTTCGCGCTGCCCGGAGGAACTGCTGACTTGACAGCTGTCGGACGGGTACGCGCCAAAGCCACCACAACTCGCCGCTTGGGTTGCCGGAGAGAGCAGCGCGAGAAATGGACATCGACGAGGTAGAGGTCGAGCTCCTGGCGCGCCAGGAGAGCCTGAAGAGCATGCTCGACATGGGCAAGATCCCCAAGTCCACGTACGACAAGTGGACCGAGGAGATCAACACACAGCTGGCGGCTGCGCGCCTCAAGAAGGCGAACGCTGGGCAGAACGGTGCGATGATCCCTGCGCGCGTTGGGCCCCGCCCCGCGCGCGGCCCCGCACCATGCGCGCGCAGTGGTCCGGTCACTCGGCGACTCGGAGCGATAGGGCCTAGGAGTGCTGCGCGCATGGGCACAGTCGGGGGCGTTGGATTGACCGCGCGCGCGCGCAGAGTTCCGGCTGAAGCCCGCCGGGAGAGCGGCCGCCCCGCCCGCGCCCGTTGCGCAGCGGCTGCAGACACCGCCGCGCCAGCAAGTCGTCCCTTCGATCTCCCCGTCCCTGGCCGCCGTCGTGCCGCCCGGGCCGACCGGTCGCTCGCCTCAGATGCCGTCCCACAGCGTGGCGTCGCCCCCGAGCGTTGCCTTGACCGGACCTTCGGGCTCGCCCCCGGGCCGGCCCCAGGCGCCAGCCGGGGGCAAGCCTTCGCCTGCGGGCCACTCCCTCCCGCCGCCGATGCTCTCGCCCAAGTTCTCGCCGCAGCTGCCCCCCGCGCCGCCCCCGCCCATCGAGCTCCCGCCCATCGAAACGTACGCCGGGCCAGACCCGAGCCTCGGCGTCCTCGAGACATTCGAGTGGCACCACGGGGGGTACAACGTCTACCTCGTCGGCACCTTCACGACCGTCAAGGTACCCCCGCCGCGTCGTCCCCCGCCCCGCCCCCGCGCCGCGCCGCGCCCCTTTGCCCCTACGCGCGTGCGGCTCACCAAGAGATTTTGCGGCGCAGTGGGACGAGCGCGTACCCCTCCTCCCCGACCCCAATACCCCCCGCCTCTTCAAGCGCACCATGCGCCTCCCGCCCGGCGTACACCGTTTCAAGGCACGCCTCTCTTTCTCAGAATCACGTATCCCCATCCCGTGAATCGTGTAACCCCCTCCCGTCAGTTCGTCGTGGACGGCCAGTGGTGCATCGACATTCTGCAGGTGGCTGTACCCCCCTGCGGGCTGCGGTAGCCCCCCGTTGAGGTTTCGCCGCAGCCGAACGAGACGGATGCGGCCGGCAACCAGAACAACATTCGCGTCGTCACGACCCCCGACGGCGAGGGTACGCGGTCGTCTATGCTCCTTTCCCCCCCCCCCCCCGGTAATATCCCGACCCGCGCGTTCGCAGTACCCGTGGAGGCGCCCGAGATCCTACCCGGGCTGGATCTCGAGGGGCCTCGCAAGGCCGCCAAGGAGGCGCGCGCACCCCGTATCCCCCCTTCGCATTCCCCCCCCCCCCTCAATCCCCCCCCCCTCAGATCGGGGCGATCGAGCCGGGGACGGCGCGCCCGCTGGGGGCCTCTGTGCTGCCCCGCGGCGAGGGCATCAACTTTGCGGTGCGCTGTACCCCAATCTCCGCGCGCTGTACCCCTGTGCCGCGCGTGCGCGCCGAGGACATGCCGCCGCTCTACCCCCATCTATCCACGCCCACCGTACACGCTATCCCATCCCATCCCATTCCACTCCGCCTCCCCTCACGCCGCCACCTCCCCTCTCGCCTCCTCCGCCCTCTATCCCGCCCCTACCCACATCACTCCGCCCTCGCGCCTCCGGCTATCCCATCCCATCCCATCCCATTCCGCCTCTCCCTCACTCGCTCCACCTGTCGAATCCCATGCCGGAGCCGCCCACCCCTCTCGCCCCCTCCGCCCCCTATCTCGCCCCTCCCTCCCCTCCCTCCCTCACCCCGCACCCCCGCAGGTGCGGACGGACGAGCGGGTCTCGAGCCTCTCGCTGCTGCTCTACGCCGAGGACACCTCGGCCGACTCCCTCGACGACGATGTCCGGTACCCCCCTCCCCCTTCCCCCCCCGGCACCAGGCCCCTTCCCTGCCCTACCCCTCCTCCCGCCTTCTCATCGCTCTTTTTTCTTTCGTCGGCAGGTGCCCCCCCGACTACGTCATCGACCTGGACCCCAAGAAGCACTTCAGTGCGCGCTTTACCCCGCCCCGCCCCGCCCTCCCCAGACTGGGTTTCATCACCCATCGACTGCTCTTCCTGCTCTTCCGCTGTCGTCGTGTGTTCTATAGTGCTTCCATCTAAGGCTACGTCTTCGCCGCCGTTCGGCTGGCCGGCTGACTGACTGCGCGCGCGCCGCAGCTGAGGACGCGGCCGGCGGCGGCACGTGGCACGTCCTCTGCAAGGGCGTACCCCTTCCCAAGGGCAAGGTCCGCGGGGCCGCCCGAGCCACCTCAGCCACCTCAGCCACCTCAGCCATCTCCGCCCCCGCTCACCTGACCCCAGGTGCTGCTGTACGCGTACGTGCCGTCGACGTTCAAGTACCCCGTGCCGGACCCGTACGCGCGGCTGCTGGACACGCCGCCGGCCTCGGGCTGGGGCACTCGTCGCCTCGTCTCTCAGGCCCGCTCGGCCCCGCCCCCGCCCCGCCCCGCCCGCCTCCGCCCCCTAGCCCTCTAACTTAGCTTCTTGCTTCTCACTCGTTCGCTGGGCAGGCGTCGGGGGCGGCGCCGGAGCTCCCCGTGCTGCACCCGTACACCTCCCCCCGCTGCTTCGTCGAGGTCGCGGTGCGCCAGCCGCCCGGGACGAACAGAGTTGATTAAGATCATAAAGATCAAGATCTAGAAGCTTATAAAAGAAGCTTAAGAAAGAAGGCCTTCCAGCTCTCCCCGTTGTTCAGCTCTAGCGGTACTTCGTCGAGGTCGCGGTGCGCGGCTTGCCTTGGCTATATATAGCTAGCTAGAGAGTGAAGCAGCCTCCCGGCCTAGGGAAGCGAGCCCGGCCCTCCCTCACGGGCGCTAGCTAAGCTTGCAGCTAGGCTCGGACATGCGCGGTCTAGGCTCTCTCGCACGCGGGGGCTCACACTTGCTCTCCCCGGCTACTCGGCTCTGGCGGCTCTCCAGCTGCTCCCCGGCTTTCTCTCACACACACACGGGCGCAGGGCGCCGGCAGCGACTTCGACTGGCAGGGCGTCTCCGCCCCAAAGGTAACCCCTCCCTCCCGCCCTCCCTCCCTCCCTCCTCCCTCCTCCTAACTAACCGCCCGCCCTCAGATCGCTCAGAAGGACCTGGTGATCTACGAGATGCACGTCCGCGGCTTCACCGCCGCCGACGAGTCCATGAAGGTGTGTGCGCGGCCTTGGGTATTAATCTTAGGCGTGCCAGGCTCGCCCGACAGGGCAGAGCCTAACCTCAACTCTACCGCTATATCTCATCGCTCGCTTTCTTTGCTCACTTTCTTCGTTCAACTTCGCTCACTTTCGTCTGTTCTCTCGCTCAGGAGGCGAAGCGGGGCACGTACCTGGGCGTCATCGAGCGCATCCCCCACCTCAAGGACCTCGGTCCGCCCCGCCCCAGAGCTTGGCTAGCTAACTATCTGTCTATCTAGCGCTGAGCCCCCGCCTCTTATATTCTTCTCCGGCGCAGGCGTGACGGCCATCGAGCTCCTCCCGACCTTCGAGTTTGACGAGACCGACTGCGCCAAGGCGCGCGCTTTTTCTTCTCCGGGCGCCGCCGCGCCGCGCCGCCCTTCCGCCCCGCGCTGACTCGACGATGTGTTTTGCGTGAGCGCAGGTGCACCCGGTCACGGGCCAGCAGCTCTACAACTACTGGGGCTACTGGTGAGCCGGCCGGTCCGATCCTCTCAGATCCGATCTGATCTGATCTGATGTCTTCCGCCCCTTCTCCTGAAGCACGGAGAACTTCTTCGCGCCGATGTCGCGCTTCGCCTCGCGGCGCGGGCACGCCGTCCGCGAGTTCAAGGAGATGGTGCGCCCTTTTTATCTTAGAATCACTTAAGGCCTTATTAGAAAGCGCCCTTGAGGTATAACAAACGCTTAAGCGCGCCCTTCAGCGCTTTCTTACCTTAGAAGAACTTGAGCCCGTTTCTCTGAGAGGCCCCTTTTCCCCCCGCCGCGCCTGACTTGTTCTTGAACGGGGGGGCGCGGCAGGTGCGGGAGCTGCACCGCGCCGGCATCCAGGTCATCCTTGACGTCGTGCGCCCCCCCCCCCCCGCCCCTCCGCCCCCCCCCCTCCTCCCCCGCTTTGCCCTCCAGCTGAGGGCCGGGCCTCCCGCGCAGGTGTACAACCACGCCTCGGGGACGTCTTTCGAGACCCTCGCCCGCTCCCAGGCCCGCCCCCGTCCCCGCTGTTGCCCCGCCCCGCCCCGCGCCCTCGAGAGCGCCGCGCTGAGAGAAGGACTTGCTCGACGCGCCGCTGCACCAACGCTCGCTGACCCCCCCGCAGTACTACATCCTTTCCGAGGGATACCACTGCAACTACACCGGCGCGCTGCTCTCTCCCCAGCTCCCTCGCTTCGCTGCTCACCTGACTCCGCCCCGCGGCGCGCAGGGTGCGGGAACACGGTGAACTGCAACGGCCCCGTCGCCGCCGACATGATCTGCGACTCCCTCCGGTGCGTTCTCGATCCCCTCCCATCTCACGTACGACCGCCTTAGAACGTTAACGTTAACAACGTTGACATTCGAAATCCCGTTCTCTTTCTAATTTTATAAGCTAGCCCGCCTCACCATCTCCTTCCCTCGCTCCCTCACACCTCGCTCCACCCTCCCCTCCCCTCCAGCGACTCCCTCCGGTGCCCGAGCCTCCCCCATCCCACATAATATAAAGGCTCGAGGTCTAAAGATGGGAGGCCACCGATCCGACTGGGAGACCGGCACCTTCTCTATCCTTTACCTTTATCAGTTTTAGCTCCTTTCGGTTTACCTTCATGATCTGCGACTCCGCGCGACGCAGAACCCAAAGACAGACCATCGGATTAGACTCCAATATCTCGCATCTCGTTCTCTCCCTCTCGCCGTGTCCCAAGCACTGGGCGCTGGAGACACACCGACAGATTAGATTCCATCGTTGACAGCTCAAAATGCCGTTCCCTCTCTAAGCTAGCTCGCCTGCTGTCTCCTTCCATCCCTTCCTCCCTCCCTCTCTCATAAATACTACCTCACATCTCGCCCCGCCCCCTCCCCCCCAGGCACTGGGCGCTGGAGATGGGCGTGGACGGCTTCCGCTTCGACCTGGCGCCCATCCTCGGGCGCGGGCCCGACGGGCGGCCCCTCGAGGAGCCCCCCGTCCTGAAGCGCATCACCGAGGAGTTCTCCACGCCGGATTTGAAGGTTCGTGATCCTGAGAGGGGTTGGGATGGACGTTGGTTGAAGCCTAAGTATAAGTGATGCTTTAAGCGATTGAGGTGTATGTTAAACAAACCTAAACTACTTCTAAAATTAAAGCAACGCTCCCTCCCTCCCTCTCCGGAGTTCTCCACGCCGGATTTGAAGGCCCGGGATCCTCAATCCTGAGAGGGGTTATAGCGAATATAGCGAATATTCGAATACTTATATATAAGTGAGACGAATGAGGTTTATATTAAACAACGCTCGCTAATATACCGAGGAGTTCTCCACCCCGGATCTGAAGGCCCGTCCGTCCGTCCGCCCGTGCATCCGTGCCCGATTCTAGGACTGAGAGGGGTTGTTATCGACGTTATCTGAAGCGAACGTTTTATCACGAGCGAGGCCGGACGGGGTGGGGTGTCTAACGCCTCCCGGCGCCTCTGACGGATGCCGCCCGCGTCCCTCACCGCGCGCCTCTGAAGCTAAGCCTAAAGTAATCCTTCCTTCTTTCTCTGCAGGACAAGTGGCTGATCGCGGAGCCGTGGGACGCCGACGGCCTCATGAAGACCGTCCGCTCGTCCCTTCCCGCTCCCGCGCCCTCCCAAACAAACAAAACAAACAAACGCGCCGGGCCGACGAAACGACCGACCAGCGCCCTCCTAGACGCCCGGCGCCCTTTCTTAAGGCTGCTCCTACGCTGCGCTCGCCCTCCCAAACAAACGCGCTTGGCCTCCCTCGCCTGCGCAGGGGACGTTCTGGTACGGGGCGCGCTGGCTCGAGTGGAACGACCACTACCGCGACACCAGTGCGGCCCCGTCCCCGGACCCGCGCTTTCTCCGGGACTCCGCGAGACTTGGGGGTGCTAGCCAGCTAGCTAGCCAGCTAGCTTGGCGGTTAGCTGGGGTGCCGCAGAGCTCTCCTGACAGACAGACAGACATGCTGTGGGCTAGCTAGCTAGCTAACTAGCGAGCCCGGCGCTTTCTCCGGGACCCCGCGGGAGGGGGTCCGGGCGGTCTCGCCCTACAGCCTTCGCTCCTGACCTTAAGCTTCTTCTTATGCGCCCCCGTGCGCCCCGCGCAGTGCGCAGCAGAGCCTAGCCTAGCCTAGCCTAGCTAGCTAGCTAGCTAGCTAGCTAGCGTCCCCCCTCAGGACCCAGCGAGAGAGGCCGGCCGGCCGGGCGGCGCCCGCCTCCAAGCCACCCGCTAACCTCGCTCACTCGCCCCCGCGCAGTGCGCAACTTCATCAAAGGGACGGGCGCCAACGGCCCCATGGCCACCCGCCTCGCCGGCAGGCGCGCGCGCCCCTCTACGCTCAGATCAGATCAGATCTGATCTGATCTGATCTGATCTGATCTGAGCGGGACGGCGCAGCTCGGACCTGTACCAGCTCAGCTCGGTCCAGAAGAAGTACCAGGAGATGGGCCAGGTACCCATCCCATCCCTCCTCCCCCCTTCCCTGCCCCTCCCTCCCGGCCCCCGTCCCATCGGACCGAGCCTCTCGCCCCGCAGCGCCTCCAGCCGCACTCGCACCGCGACTCGCCCCTCTTCAGGTGCCGCGCCGCGCCGCGCCCGCCCTCTCGCCAAGGAAGCTAGGAGTCGAACTTCGACCTTCTAACTTGTGAACCCCCCCCCCCCCCCCCCCCCCCCCCCCCCCCGCCGTGCAGCGTGAACTTCGTGACGGCGCACGACGGCTTCTCCCTCCGCGACCTCGTCTCCTACGACTCCAAGGCACGCCCCCTTTCCCCCGCCTTTCCCGCGCCTGGCCCCTTTCCCCCGCCTAGTTTCCCGCCAAGGCAGGCCATCGGGCCCCTGCTCTCTCGCCGCGCCTCTCCGATAGGTTTCCCCTCCGGTTCCTTCAAAGCTCTGAGCCAGCCCAGCCCCGGGCCCAGCCCCGGCCGCTCCGGCCGCCTTCTAAAACTAGAAACGTCGGGGCCTCGGACTCACGCGCGCGGGCGCAGCACAACGAGATGAACGGGGAGAACAACGCGGACGGGAACGACCAGAACTTCTCCTGGAACTGCGGCTACGAGGTCGGGCCCGCCCCGCCCCCGCCCTTCTCCGCTCCATAGCCAGCGCCATAGTTCCAGGCCGCAGCCCCGCCAGCGCCACACTTATCTCCTCTGCCAGCCCCATACGTCAGCCAGCGCCATAATTATCTCCTCCGCTTCGCGGCGCGCGCAGGGCCCGGTGACGCGGGAGGCGCTGCTGCACGTGCACGCCTCGCAGGCCGTCGGCGTCCTCACCCTCCGCGAGCGCCAGGCACGCCCCTTCGCCCTCCGCCTCCCGCCTCGCCCCCGCTCCCGCTCCCGCCCCCTCGGCTTACCCCCTCCTTCCGCAGATCAAGAACCTCCTCCTTGCCCTCGCCGTCTCCCGGGGTACGTCGTCGCCCCCGTCGCCCCGGGCGTTATAATTAGCGCACTTTGCGTTCGCGAGAGAGCGAGAGCACGGGGGGCGCCACCGCTTCTCTTAGCACCTCCGCCACGCCCGCAAGGGACCTAAGCCGCCCTCGTCTTCTGATCTGATCTGATCTGATCTGATCTGAGCAGGGGTGCCGATGCTGCTGATGGGGGACGAGTACGGGCACACCAAGTCCGGCAACAACAACACCTGGAACCAGGCGCACACGCCCGCCCTCCCTTCTCCTCCGAAGCTTAGAACGAACGAGCACGTTAGGCCGCCTAGAGATTGAGCATGGGGCCAGGCGCCCGCCCTCCCTTCTCCTCTGCTGAAGCTTGGAAGTTATAGAGGGCCGCGCTAGCGCTAAAAACCTAAAGGCCGCTGTAACCAGGCGCCCGCCCTCCCTTCTCCTCTGCTGAAGCTTGGAAGTTATAGAGGGCCGCGCTAGCGCTAGCAACAGGCGCCCGCCCTCCCTTCTCCTCCCGCCCCGCGAGTTTAGAAGGCCGCGCTAGCGCTAGCTAGCAACAGGCGCTCTCTCTTCTCCTCCCGCCCCGCCCCGTCCCGCAAGCCCTAGCTACAGCGACCTTTAAGGTCATTTGGAGAGAGAGCATGGAGCCAGGCGCCCGCCCTCCTCTCGCTCGCCTCCTCCCTCTGCCCCGCCCGCTCCGCTCCCTCGCTCCGGCCTCTGACTCCTCCGTACCCCCCGCAGGACAACGAGCTGAACTGGTTCCTGTGGGACAAGCTCGCCGCCGTCCGCGGCTCCAAGGTGCCCCCTCCCCTCCTCTCCCCTCCTCTCTCCCTCACCTCTTCTTACTCCTCTTCTCAGAGCGACGTGTACCACTTCGCGCGGGGCGTGCTGGCGCTGCGGCGGGCGCACCCCGTCCTCACCCTAAACACATTCTTCCAGGCCCGCCCGCCCCGCCCCGCCTTGGGGCCTTGGCCCTAGCATTGGATCCGGAGCGGCTCTGAAGCGCCCCGCCCTATCGGGCTTCGGTCGGCCTTGAATTTGAAGCGGCTTTAAAGCGCACCGCCGGCCCTAGCATTCAAAATCTAATTCCCTCGCCTCTATCCTATCACCCTCTATCCTCACTCCGTCCTCACCCTCGACACGGTCTTCCAGGCCCGCCCCGCCCCGCTCGCCCCGCCCCGCCCCGCGGCCTTGATAGCGGCTTTAAGCGTACCCCGTCCGCCCCAGCATTTACAGTGACCCTTGAGAGCCTCCGCCCCTCCCCACCCCGCCCAGTCCAGCCCAGCCCCGTCCCGTCTCTCGGGACTCTTAGAACGTTCCAGGGCTTCATAACTTAGCGAACTCAGACACCAGCTCCTGCTTTTATAAAAAGAGCAGCCCTCGCTCGGCCCTCTAGATCCCCTTCCTCTGATTTCTGCGTCGGCCCTCCCTCCCTCTCTGACGCGGCGTCCTTGCAAAAAGAACAGCTCTTATAGACCTCTCGGCCCTTGCTTTATAAAAAGAAGTTGCTGCTTTCTCGGCCCTTTAGACCTCCCCCTTTAATCTCTGCGTCGACCCTCCCTCTCTGACGCGGCCTCTTTGCAGGAGGCAACGTGGCACGGGGCGGCCGACCCCGCCGCCCCCCAGTGGGGTCCGCCCCGCCCCCCGCCTTCCGCCCCGCTCTTCCCATCTCGAAGAGATCTCTAGATTGGACTAGACTTCGCACGTCTCCGCCCCGCCCCGCCCCGCCCCGCCCCGCCCCGCCCCCCGCTGAGCTCCGCCCCGGCCCCGCAGGCCCCGAGTCCAAGTTCCTCGCTTGTACCCTGAAGGACGAGGTGCGTGCGACCAAGCTGAAGCCCCTTTGCGCCCTCCTCACACACTTAAGCCAAGCTTGGCTCAACAGAGCTCGCTCAGCATACTAAAGCTTTTAGCGCCTGCCCCCGCGCCACGCCAGGCGCCGCGCCACGCCCATTCCCTTAGCACCTTTAGCGCTCAGCACTTTAGACTTCGACCGCGCTGAGCCCCCCGCCCCGCCCGCCCGCCCCGCCCCGCCCGCCCGCGCCGCCCCGCCCGCCCGCCCCGCCCCGCCCCGCCCCGCCCGCCCGCCCCGCCCGCCCCGCCCCGCCCCGCCCCGCCCCGCCCCGCGCCGGGCCTCTGGATCTCCGACGCCGCTGTACCCCCCGCGCAGGCCTCCGGGGACAGGCTCTACGTCGCCTTCAACGCCGACCACGTCGACATCGCCGTGCGCCTTTTCAGAGGGCGGAGAAGGCAATGAGAGGGCGGGGGGTGAGAGGGCTTAAGCTTAGGGCGCCACGTGTGGGGGGCGAGAGGGCAAGTAGAGGGCAGAGATTGAATTTATACAAGAGGAAGTGGCCCATGGGGTGCCGCCCTCATAATTATATGTTTCTATTAGATATCGCCGTGCGCCTTTTCAGAGGGATTTGAGGGCGGAGATGAGATGAGAGGGCTTAGGCTTGGGCCGCGGCTCGGCGCCTCCCCGCCGGAGAGGGCGATCAGAGGGCAGAGATGAGAGAGCCTGCCTTGGACGCGGGGCGCGGCACGTGCCGTCGAGGTGGAAGAGTGGCGGGGCCGCCGCCGCGCCCTCGGGCCTGCAGCCGCCCTGCAGCTGCGACTCCGACCCGCCCGGGAGAGGGGGCTCTAGAGATGGATCGGTGGCGGGGCCGCCACGACGCCCTCAGGCCTCAGGCTTGCAGCTGTCCGCCTGACGCGTCTGGTCCGCAGGTGCGGCTGCCGGAGGGCAAGTGGCGCCGCCTCGTCGACACCGGCATGCACTCCCCCTACGACGTGCGCCCCGGCCCCTAGAAGGGCGCTTCCGCCTCCGCGGGCGCGCCTAGCGCTCTCCACTAGTTCTGCCTTTCTCACCTAAAATTTAGCCCCGATCCCTCAAAGTCTTTCTTCTCCTCGTGCCGAGCCTCGCCCCCGCGGCGGCGCAGGTGGTGCCGCTGGCGGAGGCGCCGGCCGTGCGCGCCGTCTACGAGATGGACGCCAACTCGGCCATCGTCCTCGCCCCCGCAAAGTGCGCTAAAAGAAGCTTTCGGAAGCTTTAAGAAGCTTTAGGAACGCATCGTTGTGTATACTTTCTTCAGCTTCTTTTATAGACGTATCCATAGGAATAAAGCATCTCCCTTCTAGATCTCCCTCTTTAACGAGATGGACGCCAACTCTGCCATCGTCCTCGCCCCCGCAAAGTGCGCGTGTCTGTAGCTGTAATGTAGGAATCGAAGCAGTTGGGAAGACCGTAAGCTGTAGGAAGCTGGATTGCCACCCGCCCCCACCTTTACATTTCCCCTTCTGACCAACGTGACCTTGGAAATTTTTGATTTCGCCTCGCACTCGCAGGTGAGGGGCGGGGCGGGCCCGCGCGCGGCTGTGATTGCTCCGACGCATCGACGAGCCGGCGAACCTCGCGATCGGCACGGGAGTGCTCCGCGCGGCCCGCGAAGCTGTAGATTCTTCTCTTCCGTTTTATTCTCGCAAGTCTTGGTAGGGTACGGTACAGAGTACGCGGCGCCGCCGTTGGCGCGCCGCGTGCACGTGTACACGTGCGATAGCTAGCAGCAGCGCATGGGTAGTTTTAGCTAGAGGGGTCCCTTTCCAGATTTCATGTCGCGTATACATCATTAGCTATAGTGTCGATGCCAGTTCGCCGGCGATTTTGGCGGGCCATGCCCCGCGACATCGACGCAGCTGCAGCTGCAGCCTCTAGCTGCTTATAATTAGCACTTGCGTCGGTACCCGCTGTTCTTCGATTTTTCGTGGAGCCCCGGCGGCCCCGCACCCAGCCGGCAATGCACACTTCACTGTACTACAGCCCCGAGCTCCGACTCGGCGAGATCGAGTTTCATGTATACGTAGCTGTAGTATCCAAACAAGGCGTAAAGCTTGCCATGGCAGTCACGCAAAGTAGAATATTCAACGTGCTTTCTAATCCTGTTCATCCTGTTCAGTTAGCGATCAGCTGGTTTTGAACTTCCGATTCCATGACTCCGATGATGATCATGACGTCGACATGCCGCGCGCGTGTCATGGTCACTAAATACTGATCTCACTGCGGGCGTCCTTCACTTCAATTTTGGTCACATGGCGTCCTTCACTTCAATCATGAATTAATCTTAATATTTTCTTGCGCAACTGCCGTAGCGCCGCCGGCTAGCGCTTTCATTAATATTGTCAGTCGGTACTATGGTACGGGATTGCTCAGCGGCTATAGATCTGACTGATCGATATCACGAGCCTCGGAGGCTCGTCGACCAGCGCGGCCGTGCCACGTTGGCACGATACATGAATATTGATCATTGACAGCCTGCAGCTGGAGCTCAAGCTGGCCGCCGGGCAGGCTCAGCGGCAGCTGAGCGGCTGCTGCTGCCGTTCATGTCACAGTGCTATAGTCAGCC
The DNA here is from genome assembly GCA_004431415.1 of Cyanophora paradoxa. Classification (NCBI taxonomy): domain Eukaryota; class Glaucocystophyceae; order Cyanophorales; family Cyanophoraceae; genus Cyanophora; species Cyanophora paradoxa. The sequence goes on along the minus strand of QPMI01000222.1, from coordinate 23,685 downwards.
TGGCAGTGAAGCCGGCGCCTGATCATGAGACACTAGCACTAGCCTAGTAGCGCGGCGCAAGTCGGGGGGGGGGGGGGGGGGGGGGGGGGGGGGGGGCCAGGAGCCCGAGGATGGCCGTATCTAGATTGCTTTCGAGCTTAAAAGGCTTTCCCAACGAACTAAGGAATTCGAATTCGAAGTCCATAACTAAGGAGGATACCTGATCACGATCAGGGGCGGGGGCGGGGCGCCAGGAGGCCGAGGACAGCCGAGGAGAGCCAGGAGGCCGAGATTAATTTCGAGCCTTTCCAACGTCAACTAAGGAATTCGAAGTCCGATCCATAACTAGTTATAAGGAAGACACCTGATCAGGGGCGGGGGTCCAGGAGCGCCCGAATTCGAAGTCCATAACTAATTATATAAGGAAGAACTATATAAGTCCCAGCGTCAACTAATATAAGGAATTCGAAGTCCATAACTAATTATAATTACAAGAAGGAAGACAATTGCAACTGCTCAGGGGCGGGGGCGGGGCGCGAGGAGGCCGAGGATGGCGGCCTCCTTCCCCTCCTCCTCCAGCAGCGCCCGGAAGCGGGCCTGGGCCTGCGCACGAATTCGAACGCGCGCGCCCAAATTATTGAGTCATGATCAGGGGCCGATCATGATCCGATCATGAGACGCTGACCATGAGCCTTTACATCTATAGCTAGGTATCTTCTTCGCCTCTTTCTCTTTCAAACTCTAGATCTGTACATGTCAGTGGCTGATCGTAAGCCTTTCAAAGAGATCGCCTCTAGATCCAGGTCTCTTTGCTCCTCGCGTTCTCTTTCAATTCGGAAGCCCAGGCCCGAAGGGGCGCACCGCGGCCGATCATGGTCCGATCATGAGCCTTCAAATCGCCTTTAGATCTAGGTCTCCTCTTCGAATTCCTCGCTTTCTCTCTCAATATGGGCTGTCAGTGGCTGATCATTAGCCTTCACAGAGATCTCCTTTAATTTAGATTTAAAGCTCTTGCTCCTCCTAAAGCCTTTACAGAGATCTTCTTTAATTTAGATCTCATTTAATTTAGATCTCCTAATTATAAAGCTCTTGCTCCTCGCGTTCTCTTTCAATTCGGAAGCCCAGGCCCGAAGGGGCGCACCGCGGGGCCGCCGTCGGCGCAGTGGGAGCCGCCGTCGCCGTCGCCCGCCGCCCAGCCGCAGCCTCCCCCGGCCCTTGGTCGACGGCCCTTGGTCGGGGAACCGACCAGGCCACGGTCCGTGTTCGCGCGCTGCGCGATCTCCGGGACGGCTAGAGGGGACACCGCCCGCCTCCGCGGGCACGCCTAGTGCTCTCCACTGCCCTTTCACCTAAAATCTCGGCCGCCCAGCCGCAGCCTCCCCCGGCCCCGGCCCCGCGGCCCTTGGTCGGGGAACCGACCAGGCCACGGTCCGTGTTCGCGCGCTGCGCGATCTCCGGGACGGCTAGAGGGGACACCGCCCGCCTCCGCGGGCACGCCTAGTGCTCTCCACTGCCCTTTCACCTAAAATCTCGGCCGCCCAGCTGCAGCCTCCCCCGGCCCCGGCCCCGCGGCCCTTGGCCGACGTCCTGTTAATCCTGACTTATAGCTTGATTTAATAAATCCTTCAGCTTCATGATCTGCTTTTTCCTTGAATCCTGGTCCTGGGCCTCTTCGAATTCTCCCCCGCCTCCCCCTCCCCCGCCTCGCGGTCGTCCTCCACGCCCTTCGCCCGCGCCCGCCGCTTGGAAGCGCCTCCTGCGCCCCCGCGGCCCCTCGCGACCGGTTTCCCGCCCTCCTCCTCCTTCTCCTCCTCCTTCTCCTCCTCCTCCTCCTCCTTGACCCGTCGCCGGCGGCCCTCCTCCTCTGGGGACGCCGCATTGCCGGCGCCGGCGCGCCGCGCCCGGGCGCGCGTGCGCGGCGGGGCCGCCGCGGCAGCCGCCTCCGCCCCGGGGGCCGCCCGCCCCGCCGCCCGCGGCGTGGTCGGCTCCCCCGCCTCCTGCCGCCCCACCCCCCGGCCAGTGCTTCAGCCCAGACCGGCCCAAACACACGAACCCGCCTAGCCCGCCACACGGCAGCGCTCACCTCCTCCTCCTCCTTCTTCAGCTTCTCCGCCTCCTCCCCATCGAGCCTGGGGATGTCGGGGAGGCTCCGCGCCTCGAAGGGGCGGCCGTCGCCCGTGTTGGCGTCCGCGTGCACCTCGAGCCCCGCCCTGCCGCCCCGGTCAGAACAGAACAGAACAGGACAGAACAGGGCGCAGGCTAGGGGCCTCTGAAATCTATGGAAATCTATGGAGCCGGTCAGAACAGAACAGGACAGGCGCCGGCGTAGGCGACGGCGATGGCGCCGCGCCTCTTAGAGTCTATGGAGGCCGGGGCGCCGATCTAGAGAGGGGCCGGGAGAAAGCGGAGGATGCGAAGAGACGCCAGGGAGTTAATGGATTCCAAAGCCGGGCGGGGCGGGGCGGGGCGGGGCGGGGCCGGGGCCGGGGCCGGGGCCGGGGCCGCTGCGTCTCTAGAGTGCATCTATGGAGGCCCGAGCTAGGATTATATGGGGAATCTATGGATTCCGCGGGGGCCGGGGCCGGGCCGGGGGCGCACCGGATGAAGAGGCCCTCGGCGGCGGCGCGCGCGTCGGGGTCCCCCTCCCGCCCCCCGAAGGGGCCCTCCTCTTCGCCCCCGGACCCGCCCTGCCCGCCCCGCCCGCCCCGCCCGTCAGAGCCAGCCCCAAGGGCCCGGACCCCGGGCCCGGAGGAGGAGGAGGAGAGGGGGGGGGGGGGGGGGGGGGGGGGGGGGGGAAGAGGCGCTAAGAGGTTCGCAGGAGCGAAGGGGGCGGGGCCACTCTAGCCCCGGGCCGGGCCGACCGGAGGCGCTGGGGGTACCCGGGAGGTCCCAGGCCACCCGGGCCTAGAACTAGGCCGGGGTACTCTAGCTTGGCGGCGGCGGCGGCGGCGGCGGCGGCCCCCGATGAGAGGCGCTCAGACGCTAGCGGGAGCGGAGGGGATGAGAGGAGGGGGTGCAAGCCCTCTAGGCCGGGGCCTAGGCCGGGGTAGTCTAGCTCCGGAGGCGCTGGCGGCGGCGGCGGCGGAGGAGAAGGGGCGGGGCTCGCCTCCGAATCGGCCTCATCCCCCTCCCCCTCCCCGCCGGCCTCCTTCCCCTCCTTCTTCGACTGCCGTCGCCCGCGGGCCCGCGGGGCGTGCGCGGCGGCCTTCTTGGCCGTCCCCGCCGCCTCCGCCGGGTCCAGCGGCTGCGCGGGAAGGGAGGGATCAGATCAAATCGTTCTGGGACGGGTACACGCAGCTCGACGCACCTGGCAGCGGGCGCAGGCGTAGGCCGTGCGCCCCGCGATCGGCCACGTCGTCACCTGCCGGAAGGCGGGGCGAGGGTTCACGCCGGGCGAGAAAGACGGGTACGCATTCTCTTCTCAAAGGGCGCACGGGTCCCCCGCAGCGGCCGCAGGCGGCGTGGTTGTACACGTAGCGCCGCTCGGGGCCCCGCAGCTGCGCTTGTCAGCTCGCTCGCTAGCGCTCTGCGGCCAGCGCCGAACCCGGCCCGGGCGAACCTGGCGCAACGTCTTTCCCAGCTCGCGGGGGTCCCTGCCGGACGGTTGGCTGGGGCGGTAGGAGGTGGGGGGGGCGGGGGAGGGGGGGCCCCGCACCGAGTGATAATGGCCCTGAGGGGGTCAGAGCGAGGGCGGGGCGGGGCGGGGCGGGGCGGGGCGGGGCGGGGCGGGGCGGGATCAGGGTAAGAACAGGCAAAAGAAGCAAATCGATTCGAATACGTACCCCGCGATGACGCCGAGCTGCCCGGGGGAGGAAGGTATGAGGTCGAAGGCTTGGAGGGGGAGGGGGAGAGGGAGGATAGGACGGGAATCGCGTACCCGGAGGAGGCGGCAGGAGGCGTCCCAGATTCGCTCAAAGGCTTCCCGGGGTACAGTAGTAGCCTTCTGGTCCGGATGTACCCCTGGGAGCAAAAGTCAAAAGGAGCGAGGGGTTGGGGGGGGGGGGTACGCGAACCGGCGACGAGCAGGATCTCTGCGCGGTAGATGTTTCCGATACCCGCCACGCATGACTGATCCATAATGACCTGGGGGTACGCGACTCAGGAATGAGCGGGGGGGAAGTGGAGGGGGGCGGGTACGGGCCTTCCCGACGGGGGCGCCCCGGGCGGAGCGCATGCGGTCCCAAAGAAGCTCCTTGTCCGCTGCGACGCGCCGGTACCCGTGAGGGGGGTACGGCGAGGCCGGCGCCTTCTAGGGAGGTACCGTCGTCGCGAAGGGGGTCGGGCCCCAGCCTCCTCCGCTGCTCCTCGTAGAACTCTGGAGGGGCGAGTGACCGACCTCGGCGGGGGTACATGCGCGCGATCTCTTGGCGGGAGGGGGGCAGGGGGGTACGGGCGCACCGGGCCCGCCGTGCTGGCAGGTCATTGCGGAGAGGTCGGCGACGACGTCTGCGCCTTCGAGCCGCAGCCGCGTCGTCGGCTTTACCTCTGGCCCCGGCGGCGCGTTCACCTGCGCTGACGCGTTCAGGCGGCGGCCGCTTATCCCCTTAGCTTGGTCAGATCTTGGAGGCACCACGAAGCGGCCTGACATGCCTACGTGCACGGGCGGGTGCGTGGGCGGCGCGACGGGGGCGCGGCAGAGGCGCGGCGCGAAGCGAGCGCACCGAAATGGATGTGCACGACGACGGGCTTCGCGTCGGCCTTCCCGCGGAAGAAGTAGAACAGATTCTTCCCGTGCGGCTCGATGCCCTCCAGCACCTGCCGGCGCGTCACGCCGCACGCGCGTACGAGGGCCGAAAGCGAATCCGGGGCGCTTGCCTTCCCATCGATTTGCCTGGCGCCCTCGGCGAAGCGGCCGTTCGGCGAGGTCGCCTTGAAAAGCTTCCCGACGAGCTTCTCGCGGTGCGCCTTCGCCAGCCGGTGGCTGCGATCGTGTGCGATGCCCATCAGCTTTCTATTAAATCATGAACGCGCTATCCGGCCCCGGTGCGCCAGGGCGCCGTTCGTCGCGGCACGCGGGGAGCACGCGACGCCGGCGCCCAGCGCGCGCTGCACGGCGGGGCCGTTGCTGTGGGGCTTTATCACGCACATCGAATTTCTGCGAGCGAATCGGATTCAGCCAGTCTTCTCGAGCAGCGGCGAGCGCTAGCGGGACGGCAGGACGGAGAGACGGAGCGGACCCTTCAACCATCCCGCTGGATCGCTCTCCTCGCGCTGAACGACCTCGCGACGACTCGTTCGCGCTGGGAGACGAAGGCCGCCGCAAACTGAGGGGTACGCGACTCCTGCGAAGGCGGCACCGAGCAGCGATGGCGGCCATCAGCGGCAAGTGGAAGCAGTTCCTCGAGCACCCGGCCGGTGAGTCGATTCCTGCCATGTGTCGGGCTCGCCTGCCAGTCCGTTCCCGGCCGCGCGCGGGCGGCCGCGTGCGCCCCATCGGGCCCGAGCCATCCCTTCGGCCAGTTCGCGACGGCTGACTCGGCGTGTGCTGCGGCGGCCCGCGCAGGTCCGAGGACGATCTTCTTCTGGGCGCCCGCCATGAAGTGGGCGCTCGTCATCGCCGGCCTGGCGGACCTGAACCGGCCTGTGGAGAAAGTGTCGACGCCGCAGCAGGTCGCTCTGGCGAGCACCGGCATCATCTGGGCGCGCTACTCGACGCAGATCATCCCCGTCAACTACAACCTGCTCACCGTCAACCTGTTCGTCGGCGCCACCGGGCTCTACCAGCTGTACCGGAAAGCCACGCACAAGCCCGAGGATGCGCCCTCCTCGTGAGTAGACTCCCCTCAGGCGCCTCCCGCGGCCGCGGCCGCCCCCCGCACGCCGCTCCACCCTCCCGCGCTCCTCCCACATCATGCCCAGTCCACATCTCGCACAATTGTTTTAAATGTAGTTTCAACTCCTCCGCCCCGCCGCGCCGCCCGCGCCGCCCGCGCCCGGGGGTTTATCGTTCGGAATCGGAGGCGCCGGCCGCTGCAGCTTTCGGCCAGGGCTCGGGCCCGGGACTGGCGCCCTTGCTAAACGACGGGCGGGACAGCAGACGTATGCGCGCGCGCGGCGCGCCGGCGACGCTCTATGGCCTCGAATTCGGTATCCGTCCGACGGTCGAGGTCTATAGCTAGCGCCGGGCCCGGGGGCGCGCGGCCCCTTGGGCGGTCTAGCCCAGTCGGCGTCGTCCTCGGGTCGTGGCCGTGGCCCGGCCATGGACCCGTGGCCATGTCGTCGGCGCCCTGACGCGTACGTCCCTCCTGGGCTCCCTGGCCCGCGCGCGCGCGCGAGCCCGCTTAAGCTTCGCGCGGCGCCCTGCCGCCCTGCTTCCGAACATACGATTTGAATTCAGCTGCTGAACTCGGGCGTTGACGTTCATGTCGACGCGGAGGGAGGGAGGGAGGGAGGGATCCGGATGGGTCAGCTGCAGGGGCGTCCCGGCCCCGCCCGGCCGGCGCGGCCCGCTGCTGCCTCGATCGCGATTCGCGAGCTCGCGCCGGCCGCGGCATGCAAGCTTATAAGCCACTGGGCCATGGCCGGCCGCCTGGCCCGCAGTGACCTTCGAAATCACGCGCTCCTTGTTCATGTTTGCTCGCTCATGATCGCGGCACATGCGCATGCCCCCGGGATCCTGCACACGCGCTGGAGAGCCCAGCTGCAGTGGCGGGTTTAATAGATTCAACAGAAAGACGGGCTGTTATGGCGGGCTTCATAGAAAACTCACAACTAGCTATAGTACTGCTGGTCCCGGAGTCCGGTGAAGGATCGGGGAGGATGGGATGCATGTGCTACCGTAGTACAATACACGAAACAGCGCCCGAGAATATGGCGGATGCTAAAATATACGCTAAATAGTTTGTCCCACAGTGGGTGGCGCCTGCCTACAAATACAAGACGAGTTTAATGATACAGGAAACGAGCGCGCAGACATGGATACGACATGGCGCGCCGGAGCTGCAACTTGTAAGAATGCGAAAAGGGCACTGAAATGAAAGATCTCTGTGATCGCGATCGCGAGTGATGACTGTTGAAACTACCGTAGTACCGGGCTGGAAAGAAGAGAAACAAGCGCGGGAAAGTAGTCTGCACGGGCTACTACGGCCGCGGTTAAGCTAGTAGCTCAGGCGCGGCTGCGGGGGCAGCTTGGGGAGGAGGAAGCCGCCGCCGGCGCTGGGGGCGGAGGCGGGGGGGGCGGCGCCGCCGTCCGCCTGCGACTCCGGCACAAGGTTCGCTAGGCCCAGGCCCCCGAAGCGGGAGCCGGGGCGGCGCCCGCCCAGATCGGCCTCTGAGCGGGAGCGCTGCCCCTCGGGAGAGGGCGGCGCCTGTGCCGCCGAGGGCCGCGAGAGGAGCGGAAGGGAGGTGATCGAGCGTTGCGAGGCGGAGGCGGAGGCGTCGACCAGCCGCGGGCTTCCTTCCCCCGCCTGGACCGCCAGCAGGGGTATGTTCTCGTGCGAGAGCGAGCGGACGGCGGCGAGGGCGCCCCCCGCGACGGCCGGCAGCCGCAGCGACGCCGCGCGGTTCCTGTACCCCCCCTCGCCCTCGGCCGCGTCGGGGCTCCCCAGCGCGGCGGCCGCGAGCCCGGCCAGCCCGTTGGAGGGGGGCGCGGCGACGCGGAGGCTGCCGCCGAGGCTCCCCGAGCTGCCGGGGGCGGTGGGCGCGGGCCCCTGGGGCGATGTGACGCCGGAGCTCGAGCGGGGCAGCTCGTCGTCGATGACGAACGAAGCAAGGGCGCCGAAGCCGCCGCCGCCGCCGGCGCCGGCGGCCGCCCAGGCGGCCCCCGAGTTGGGCGAGCCTGCCTGCGAGCTGCCCGAAGAGAGGCGTCCCGCGAGCCGCAGCGTCCGCACCGACGGGCCGCCCCCGCGCTCCCCCTGCGGCGGCGTCGGCACCCCGCCGCCGCCTCCGACCCCGCCGGCCGCCGCGAGGATCGACGCGGGGCTCCCGACCTGGGAGCCCCGTCCGCCGTACACCGAGCCGGCGCGGAGCGAGCCGCCGGCATCTCCGGCGCGGAGCGAGCCGCCGGCCTCCCCCGCCTCGGAGCCGGGGCCCCAGCCCCAGGACATGGGCGAGCCGCCCTCGGAGCCGGGTCCGGGCCCGATCTCGCCGGGGAGGCGGGAGAAGGTCATCGGCGAGCGCGAGACCAGGATTGCCTTGGGCGCGAGCGGCACTGAGGTCCGAGACTTGGCCACGATCCTCCGGGCGTCCGCCTGCGGGGCCTTGGCCACGATCCAAGGGCGGGCGGGCGGGCGGGCGGGCGGGGGGCGGGACCCACCTCCGGGTCGAAGCGCGCCGTGGAGGGCGCAGTGGAGGGCGCCGAGAGCTCGTGCGGAAGCGCGACCGAGAGCCTCGCGAACCGCTCGACCTTCTTGGCGGGCTCCTGCGGCTGCGGCGGCGGCGGCCTGCGGCGGCGGCGCGGCGCGCGCGCGGTGAGGCGCGCTCGCCACGCTTAGCGCGGGCCGGGCGGGCGGGGCGCACCCAACCACCGCCGCGGCCTCCGGCCGCCTCGCCTCGAGCGCCCCACGCTGGAGGCGGCGCATGGCCAGCGGCGCCGACGGCCGGTCCGGCATGGCGTCCGCGGCCGCCGGCTGGAAGATGCCGGAGAGGAGCACAGCGCGGGCCGCCTCGACACTCGTGCACGCCCGCGCCATCGCCTCAAAGCTCACGCCGTGGTCCCTCGCCAGGGTCGCCAGCAAGTCGCCCCACGTCCCTGCGGGGCGCGGGGCGCGGTTGGCCGCGCGGCGCTGCGGCGGGCCGGCCGCCTCGGGTCGCACCAGAGTCGACGCGGTGGCGGCCGTCGAAGCCGCGCCGCACGCGCAGGCGCCGCGGCTTTCCCGACATGTCGACGAACTGCAGGGAGGCCGACTCGTCCCGGTCGGGGAGCCCGAAGGCTTTCCGCAGGTTTCCGCCCCATCGCGCCGACCGCCGCGGCGCCTGCCCCTCGTCGGCTGGAAGCCTTTGGACGGGGTTGCTCGCAGCCCCGCCCATCCCGCGGCTGGCTGGCCGGCAAGTCGCCGGGGTGACGCCCTAGGCCTAGGCTAGATGGGAGCAATTACTTTGTGATGATTCTGCCAGCTGCGGGATGGCGGCGACTTGGCGCTCAGCTGCTGACGCCGCAGCGCTGTAGGCGGTACTACGGTAGCTGCAGCCTGCAGCCTGCGCATGCGCAGCTGGCAGCTGCTGCAGTTGCACTGCGGCAGAACTTGCAGTTGCAGAACTTGGAGATTTCTTCTCAGATACGTATACTACCGCAGTCTACCGGTAGGCGGCGGTAGCTGGTACGCGTGCAGCGCTGCCAGCGCTTCAGCCTTCGCTTCAGCACTACAGACGAGCCGCGGCGCGCCAGCGCACGAAACATGTACAGAATTCGAATACCGTGTGGCACTATAATACCGCGCCCACTTAATTACCGCGGTACCAAATTACCGCGTCGAGAATTTGTTAAAACGCGGTAATTTGGTCCCGCTGTAATTCGCTTCTGTGAAGTCACCCCATACAGTACCCCCCCGAATACCCGCCCCATACAAGCCTCGAGTTTTTTAAAACGCGGTAATTTGGTACCGCGGTATTTTGGCCACCCTCGGGCCGGAGTTTCTAACGCGGTAATTTATGCCGCGGTAATTTAGTGCCACACGGTACGCGAAGCGATCACGAGCTCGACGGCGACGGCCGGGCCTGTCGCTTCGCTGGCCGAGGGGGTATACGGCCTTACATCAAGACTGATCAAGTTACATGTCACGGAGGCTCCAAATTTTGACCAATCGCAATTCAGACATTGACGTCCAATTCCGAATCGCGATTCAAGCTTGCGTATAAACTCGGTATAATTGTTGATATCGATGTCGCGATTTTGATCAATCGTCCGTCGTCCGACCGTCGACGTCGCTTCCGTAAGTTCGCTCGACACGCGTGCCCGACGCTATACTAGTACTGGCAATAATACTGCCCGTCGCGTGGGGTGCAAAACGACGCCACTGTCACGTCAGCGGCGTGCGTGATCATGATCATCATGAGAGACGGTGCATGAGACAGGCTCAGACAGCGCGACGGCGGGTACATCGCGGGGAGGTTGGAGGCCTATATCTACCCCCGCCCGGGGGCCACCGGCGCCACACCGGCGGCCTGGAGCCAGGCGTTCATCTTCCGCCGCATCTCCACCATCTCCTGCTGCTCCCGCACCCGCGCCGCCTGCGCCGCGGGCCGGACGGTCAGGGGGGTACATCGTTCAGCACGTGGTCGGGGTACGTAGATGTACCTGAAGGTCGACGATGAGCCGCTCGTGCCGAGTCAGGTAGTCCGGGCTGTTCCCTGCGGCGCGGATTCGACCGACGGCGACGGCGACGCTCCTCCGGCCCGCTGGGGGGTGGCCAGCCAAGGGGGGTACACGCACCCATGAGGAATGCGGGAACGGAGAGGGTAGTGGGCGGCTGCATCGCCGGCGCCGGCGCCGGCGGCCCGCCGCGGAAGGACGCCGGGTTCGGAGGGGGCCGCGGGGCAGGGCCCGGGGCGCCGCCCGGGGCGGGGCCGGGCGGGTAGGCCGGGAAGGAGGCCGGGGCCTGGCCCCCGGGGGCCTGTCGCATATCCAGGACCTGCAAGCCGCCCGCTGCGAGGCGGGTCAGGAAGAAGAAAAGGGGGGGGGGGGGGGGAAGAATGAGGGGGGTACGCACGTCCGGCGACGAGGGAGAGACTGGCGACCTGCTCCTGGAACGAGAGGGGCCGCCCCGGACCGGGGCCCCCAGCCCCGCGCGCCGGGCTCTGCGCCGGCGCTCGAACGGGGTACCGGGCAGGAAACGGGGGGGTACGCGGCGCGCACCTTCTTTCTGGGGCCCTGGCCGGGGGCGGGGCCCTTTCCTTTCCTGGCCCCGCGCTTCGACTCCTTTCCAGCGAGGCTCGCCATTCGCAGCGGCGACGGCGGCGCGGCGCTGCACGGGTGGGGCTCGAAAAGGGGCGCGGGGGGCGGGAGACGGGGGAGGGCGCGGCCCACCCGGGGTACACCGGCTGCGGGCCGAAGTAGGACGGCATGACGGCGACGGGATGCTGAGGGGGGTACGCTGCGCGAGGTCGGCTGGGCGCGGGGGCGGGGGCGGCGCGACCGACCGGCGGGCGCACCGGGGCCGGGGGGTAAGGGGAAGCGAAGGCTGGCGGGGCGGCGGGGGCGGGGCCGGGGAAGGGGCCGGGGCGGAGGACGGGGGCGGGGGTGACGGGGGCGGGGACGGGGGCGAAGGGGGCGGCGGGGGCCCCCCGGGCGGAGGGGGAGGAGGGGCCGGAGGCGGGGGGCGACCCGCCATCCCCCCGACCCTTGCCCAGAGACTTGAGCTGCCGCCCCAGCGCCCGCTCGCGCTCCTTCATCGCCTGCAATGCGGTACCCCCCGGTCGGTCCGGGGTACGGGGTAGAAGCGCGAGACGGGAAAGGGAAGGAGAGGGGTACCTCGATGGAGGACGCGACGGAGCTGCCGTTCGAGCGCCGGACGGCGGCGGCGGGGTTGGCGGCGGCGGCGCTCGGGGAGGGGTACGGGTACGGCCGGGGCGGGCCGCCCCAGCGGGCGGCGGGGGAGGCGGGGCCCCCCTCCCCCCCTTCCTCCTCTCCTCCCGCCGCCCCCTCCTCCTCTTCCATCTCGAGGCCGTGGGGTCCCTCCGGGAGAGCGGCCAGGGGCGGTCCCCCCGCCCCCGAGCCCGCTCCGCCGCCCGGCCCGACGAGGGAATCCAGCTCCCGCATGAGAGCGGCCTCCCGGGCGCGCGCCGCCGCGACGCGCTGCGAGGCCGACATGCCGCCGCCGGCCCCGCTGCTGCTGCCGCTCGAGGCGGGGGGTACGCCGGGATCCCCGAGGCTCGGCGAGGGGCTGGGCGCCGTGCCCCAGCTCTGGCCCGTGGCCCCGAAACCCCCGGGCGCCGAGCCGAAGCTGCCGCGGGTGCCCATAGGGACGCCGCTCGGGCCCGGCAGGGGGGGCCGCCCGGCGAGCGGGGAGGAGGAGCCCTGGGAGGGGCCGGGGAGGGGTACGCCGTAGGACTGTTCCAAGGAGGTGCGCAGGGCCTCCTGGCCCTGGGTCCAGCCCCCGACGCGGGGCGCCGGCTTGCCCCGGCCCCGGCCCCGAGGCGAGGCGCCGCCCCGCCCCTTGGGCGACGCCGAATACGAGGAGGAGGATGCCGGCGCGGGGGGGTACGCCTGGTACGGGTAGGGCGCGTACGCCGCGGAGGCGGAGGAGGGCTTGTAGGTCGAGTTGGGGGAGGGAGCGAAGGAGGGTGCGGCCTGCGGTGGCTCGGCCTGCGCTGGGTTCAGAAGGGGACGTATGGCCGGGCGCGCCGGGGGGTACGCGTGCGCGCGTGCCTCGCCGGCGGTGTGCATGCGCGGGGGGTAGGGCAGGCTCATGATCTCGTCGAGCTTGCCTGCCAGACGAGCGAGGCCGCTCAGAGGGAGGCTTGGAAGGGATGGACGTGGGGGGAGGTACGTGCGCACGGCGGAGGTCGCCGTTCTCGCGGCGGAGCGCCTCGATCTCGTGGCGAAGGTTGACCACCAGCTGCTCCCGCTCGTCCAGCAGCACCCGCGGCCTGCCCGGGGGCGTCGTTCGGCTTCGTACTCCGAGTCGGACCGGCTATTTTTAGACTGGGTGCGCACCGGTTGCGGATGTTGGCTGCGCGGGCGGCGAACTGGAGCGAACGCAGGCTCTCGTTGGCGTGCACCACGGAGGGCGAGCAGCAGACGACCTGCGCGCACCCCGGTTCGAGGGGGGAAGAAAGGGAGGGGGGGAGGGGGGGAGGGGGGGGGAGCGAGCCATGAGCGTCATCGAGTTCCCTCCGAGTGAGTCGATCAGCAGCTTCGTCAGCTTGCCTTAGGGGCGGTCGGTCCGGTCAGCTTGGAGGGGAGGGGATACGGCGCAGGGGCGGGAGGGGTACGCCGCACTCTCGCGGAAGGGCACGAGGGCGTCGCTGTTGCGGCGCTCGTTGCTCGCGAGCGTTGAGATCACCTTGCCTGGGGGGGGAAGGAGGAGGCGGAGGATCGCTTGTGTGAGGCGGGGAAGAGAGGGAGGGGCGGGCGGGCGGGCGGGCGGGCGGTCACCGAGGGTGAAGAGGGACTTGTTGATGGATCCGGTTTCCAGCCCGTTCTCGGCCTTGCTGTCCTTGAGCCGCTCCGAGCCTACGAGAGAGGGGGGGGGGGGAAGGGGCCGAGTGAGGCGGGGGGAGGGCAGCGAGCGGGACCCGGCGGGGTTCGAACCCGCGAGGTCCACGAAGGCGATCTTGCCGTGTGTCACGATGGGCCGGCCCTGGGTACACGGGGCGTGAGCGGTGGAGGGGGAGGGGACGAGAGGGAAGGGGGTACGGCGCACGTCGTCGAAGGCCTGCCTGTCGACGTGGACGGTAAGCATGCAGTGGCTACGGTTCGAATCCTTGTTGAGCTCGTGGCTCGCGACCCGCCGCGCCTGGAGCCCTGTACCCCCGCCCCGCCCGGCCCCGTCAGGCGCGAGCGAGCACGGTGGGGGTACAGCTTATCGTTGAGAAGGAAACTGCGTACCCTTCTTGACGGCCATCATCGCCTCCTTGACCGTGGGGCACTCAGTGAAGTTGACAGCGTCCACGTGGAAGCCCTGTACCCCCCATAAGCACGGTGTACCCTGCGAGGGGCCGAGAGGTACGCGGCGCGCCTTGTTTCTCGTCCAGCGTACCCCCAGGGCGCCCCCGCCGGGGTTCAGGAGGTCCCGGACCTGCGCACCCAATCGCGCCGGGGCGGGAGGGGTACAGACTCGGCAAGGGGAGGGGTACCTGCTCGTTATAGATCTCGAGGTACGTCATGCGGACCTTGAACATGCCGCTGCGGAGGGGGCTCGGGCGGGCGGTCCGCGGGCGGGCGGGGGGTACGATGCGGATCGAATCGCGAATCGCGTACCCCGCCTCGGCCTCGCGCTGGAGCTGCTGGTAGAGGAACTGCATGGAGCGGGGTATGATGCCGTCCCTTGCGTCCGCCCCGGCGTAGTTCTTGCTCACTGCGAGGGGCGGCAGCCGTTCAGCCGCGCCGGAGGGCGGCGGGGCGGGCGCCCGAAGCCGACGCTACCGCGCACGGATCACGTGCTCGGCGCCGCTCATGGAGTACGTCTTCCCGCTTCCCGTCTGCCCGAACGCGAAGACGGTCGCCGAGTAGCTGCCGCGGCGTCGGATCAAATTCGAGCGGCCGCGCGGCACGGCGCAGCCGGGGACCCCGCACCCGTTCACGGCGGACATAATGAGCCGCTGGACGCCGCACGAGTCGAAGAGTTCCTCCTGCGGGGCGGGTCGGACCGAAAGCAGCGCCCCGAGGCGAGCGCGAGGGCGAAGGCGGCTGGGCGCGCCTGCGCGACGGAGGGCCCGAAGACCGCGCTGAATTTGAACGAAGTCGCGTTGGAGCCGTCAAAGTAGCCGTCGTCCGTCACCTGCATGATCTGCGCGGCCTCAGCGCCGGCGGGGCGCTCCGCGGGAGGGGCGCCCGCGCCTGCACGCTGCGCCCGCCATCTGCCTGGGCCACGCACGGGTCCCCGCGGGCCGCCTCCACCGGATTCAGCGGCCGGATGCGCACCACGACTCGCACCTGCGCAGGACGCGTTCAAGCCTGACGAGGACCGGCTCAGCGCGCGGGGCGGGCGTGAGCATCTAGCTAGGTCTTCCGGGTGAGCGGGCCGGGTCCAGATGGAACTGCGTCTAATACAGCAAGCGCCCTGGCGCACCTTCTCCGGTGCCACCGACGAGCTGCGGCGCGGCAAGGCAGAGCCGGTCAACGACTAAAACAGCAGCGGGTGTGTCCCGCTAAGGGCGGATGCCTAGAGGCGCTCCTGAGCTCACCTTTCTTCATCCATGTCTCCCTGCGCGACTCCAGGCCGACTGCAGGCTTAGCTCCAGGAGCGGCACTGCTCCGCACGGGCCGAAGGGAGCCGGGGCAGGCGGCCTTGATGTTCAGCCCTTGCAATTGTGGTGCCAGCGGCCAGCCGGCTGGTCAACGAAGCGAGGTTGTGATGCTCGAAGCAGATACACAGCTGTACCCAGATTGAACTCGCCGTGGTTGCGCTGCGCCGCGGGGTCTGGGTACGGCATGTTGCGGTTATGACGCGGTGACGTCATTGCTGCCGCAGCGTCGATCATTGCCTTGCTGGATATCGATTAAAGTTTGTATCGGCTTCGCGAGCAGCTATAGCTAGTGTTTATTGCTTTTGGATTGCTGATCATTAAACGAAGTGACGCAGCTGCGAACGAAGCGATGCAGCCTGGTTCATCCGGAGGGCACATCTATATCTACCCCTCCCCCCTCCCGCCCCCCAGTTTTCAACAACCGACGTTTCATTACGAAGCCAAGTCAGCGCGCACTAGCGCTAGCGCGAGTACCCGAGTGACAACAGCAGGCGAAGCCTCCGATCTCTCCGCCAGTGTGGTTGTCAGATGGACGCATTCGTTGGAGGCGTGATTCTCCGCGCGCCACGGTTCGGATTCGGCAATTATGCCACTCTCCTGCATCTTGGCACCGCTCGTTGATCACCCCTCTCACCAGTTTTGGCGTGGAGCCGCCGGTGGCTGTGGGGCGGCGCAGAGCTCGAGTGTGCGCGCCTCGTCGACTTGGGAGCTCAGCCGCCGCGAGAGGTCAGAGGCATTTCATCGTGTGCGCATCTGGATCGAGCGGCGACTCGAGACCTGCAGATGCCGAGGTGCGCGTGCAGCTTCGTGTATCGGTTGTGCATCCGTAGCCGTGCCTTACGCCCGCGGCCGTGCCGCGCGCCGTCAGGTGGAGCTTGTCAGGAAGCTCTTCTCCGCCGGCGACGAGGCCGGAATCATCACACTTTTCGCGAAGAAGGACGAGCTTCTCGCGAAGAAGGACGCGGAGAAGAACCTCATCACTAAGGAGAAGAACCGCATCGCTGAGGAGAAGAACCTCATCGCTAAGGAGAAGAACCGCATCGCTAAGGAGAAGAACCGCATCGCTGAGGAGAGAGACATCGCAAAGGTGATTGCACTCGCATCTAGGCCGGCGCCTCCATGCACCCGCGCGTGCCTTAAAGAGGCTATCTCCGGTCGCGCAGGCGAAACTCGATCCAGTCGATCGACTTATAGACACGCTGCACCTCGCTTTAATGAGGCTCAAGGCTAAGGCGCCGCCGGCCCTCAAGCCGCTCTTCTCGTTCCCAGTCGCCCTTGGCCTGCTGCTGATAGTTTGGCTTATTCTTTTGTTCCGCATGTACTAGAATGGAGATCATCGCTACAACTGGCAGATGAGCGCCGGTGTCACCATCAGTTTTTTTGGCGGCTTTTTGGAGCTTGACAATGCTCCTAGAGTCCTGCAGGCATTTAAGCCTGTGCGAGATTGCTTTCTGTTCTATGCCTCTTCGAAGGCCGGGAGCCTGAGTTCGAAGGAGAAAGATTCGTGCTAGTTTTGTGTACGTATACACTAGCAGACCGCGCCCCGGGCCCGGCCCTGTGCAAGTGCGGCGAGTCCGGGCCGCGCGGCGCGCGGAGGTGCAAGGGGGGTACTTGTACACATTGCAGGGTACTGGGAGGGGGGGGGGGAATCCGGGAGGGGAAGGGGAGCTGGGGAGGGCAGAGAGGCAAGGCGGGCGGCCGAGCGAGGCGGGCGGGGTGGTGAGGTGACGAGGCGGACGGGTGGGGTGGCGACGCGAGCGGAGGCACCAGGCGGGCGTGCAGGCGAGGGCAGCGGCGGGCAGGCCCTGCGCATAGCCTGCACATACGCATAGCCGAGGCGTCAGCTCGCCCCGGACAGCGGCCGTGCGGGGGCGGGGCCCAGCGGGGGCGGCCGGGTCAGGTACGCAGCAGCGGCGGCGGCGGGGCGAACCTCCAGTCGACGAAGCTACCTGCACGTACCCAGGTTCGAAAAAAAGAAGGGGGGGGAAGAAGCGGGGTGGAGGGGGGCGCGCCATGAGAGTCATCGAGTTCCCTCCGAGTGAGTCGATGAGCAGCCTCGTCAGCTTGCCTGGGGCGCAGTAAGGTCAGCTTTGAGGGGAGGGGAGGCGCAGGGGCAGGAGGGGTACACACTCTCGCGGAAGGGCACGAGGGCATCGCTGTTGCGCATGCGGCGCTCGTTGCTCGCCAGCGAAGAGATCACCTTGCCTGGGGGGGGGGGGGGGGGGGGGGGGGGGGCTGTGGGAAGGAGGAGGCGGAGGGTTGCTTGTGAGGCGGGAAGAGAGGGCGGGAGGGAGGGAGGGAGCGACGGGCGGGCGGGCACCGAGGGTGAAGAGGGACTTGTTAATGGATCCGGTCTCCAGCCCGTTCTCCGCTTTGCCGTTCTCCCGAGCAGGGCGTACCCCCCGAGGGGCCGAAGGGTACGCGGCGCGCCTTGTTTCTCGTCCAGCGTACCCCCAGGGCGCCCCCGCCGGGGTTCAGGAGGTCCCAGACCTGCGCATCCAATCGCGCCGGCGCGGGAGGGGTACAGGCTCGGCAAGGGGAGGGGTACCTGCTCGTTATAGATCTCGAGGTACGTCATGCGGACCTTGAACATGCCGCTGCGGAGGGGGCTCGGGCGGGCGGTCCGCGGGCGGGCGGGGGGTACGATGCGGATCGAATCGCGAATCGCGTACCCCGCCTCGGCCTCGCGCTAGAGCTGCTGGTAGAGGAACTGCATGGAGCGGGGTATGATGCCGTCCCTTGCGTCCGCCCCGGCGTAGTTCTTGCTCACTGCGAGGGGCGGCAGCCGTTCAGCCGCGCCGGAGGGCGGCGGGGCGGGCGCCCGAAGCCGACGCTACCGCGCACGGATCACGTGCTCGGCGCCGCTCATGGAGTACGTCTTCCCGCTTCCCGTCTGCCCGAACGCGAAGACGGTCGCCGAGTAGCTGCCGCGGCGTCGGATCAAATTCGAGCGGCCGCGCGGCACGGCGCAGCCGGGGACCCCGCACCCGTTCACGGCGGACATAATGAGCCGCTGGACGCCGCACGAGTCGAAGAGTTCCTCCTGCGGGCGGGTCGGACCGAAAGCAGCGCCCGAGGCGAGCGCGAGGCGAAGGCGGCTGGGCGCGCCTGCGCGACGGAGGGCCGAAGACCGCGCTGAATTTGAACGAAGTCGCGTTGAAGCCGTCAAAGTAGCCGTCGTCTGTCACCTGCATGATCTGCGCGGCCTCAGCGCCGGCGGGGCGCTCCGCGGGAGGGGCGCCCGCGCCTGCACGCTGCGCCCGCCATCTGCCTGGACCACGCACGGGTCCCCGCGGGCCGCCTCCACCGGATTCAGCGGCCGGATGCGCACCACGACTCGCACCTGCGCAGGACGCGTTCAAGCCTAACGAGGACCGGCTCAGCGCGCGGGGCGGGTGTGAGCATCTAGCTAGGTCTTCCGGGTAAGCGGGCCGGGTCCAGATGGAACTGCGTCTGATACAGCAAGCGCCCTGGCGCACCTTCTCCGGTGCCACCGACGAGCTGCGGCGCGGCAAGGCAGAGCCGGTCAACGACTAAAACAGCAGCGGGTGTGTCCCGCTAAGGGCGGATGCCTAAAAGCGCTCCTGAGCTCACCTTTCTTCATCCATGTCTTCCTTTGCGACTCCAGGCCGACTGCAGGCTTAGCTCAAGGAGCGGCACAGCCCCGCACGGGCCGAAGGCGAGCCGGGGCAAGGCGGCCTTGATCTTCAGCGCTTGTCAGCGGCCAGCCGGCTGGTCACCAAAGCGAGGTTGTGATGCTCGAAGCAAATACACAGCTGTACCCAGATTGAACTCGCCGTGGTTGCGCTGCGCCGCGGGGTCTGGGTACGGCATGTTGCGGTTATGACGCGGTGACGTCATTGCTGCCGCAGCGTCGATCATTGCCTTGCTGGATATCGATTAAAGTTTGTATCGGCTTCGCGAGCAGCTATAGCTAGTGTTTATTGCTTTTGGATTGCTGATCATTAAACGAAGTGACGCAGCTGCGAACGAAGCGATGCAGCCTGGTTCATCCGGCAGGGCACATCTATATCTACCCCCCCCCTCCCGCCCCCCAGTTTTCAACAACCGACGTTTCATTACGAAGCCAAGTCAGCGCGCACTAGCGCTAGCACGAGTACCCGAGTGACAACAGCAGGCGAAGCCTCCGATCCAGTGTGGTTGTCAGATGGACGCATTCGTTGGAGGCGTGATTCTCCGCGCGCCACGGTTCGGATTCGGCAATTATGCCACTCTCCTGCATCTTGGCACCGTTCGTTGATCACCCCTCTCACCAGTTTTGGCGTGGAGCCGCCGGTGGCTGTGGGGCGGCGCAGAGCTCGAGTGTGCGCGCCTCGTCGACTTGGGAGCTCAGCCGCCGCGAGAGGTCAGCGGCATTTCATCGTGTGCGCATCTGGATCGAGCGGCGACTCGAGACCTGCAGATGCCGAGGTGCGCGTGCAGCTTTGTGTATCGGTTGTGCATCCGTAGCCGTGCCTTACGCCCGCGGCCGTGCCGCGCGCCGTCAGGTGGAGCTTGTCAGGAAGCTCTACTCTGCCGGCGACGAGGCCGGAATCATCACACTTTTCGCGAAGAAGGACGAGCTTCTCGCGAAGAAGGACGCGGAGAAGAACCTCATCGCTAAGGAGAAGAACCGCATCGCTGAGGAGAAGAACCGCATCGCTGAGGAGAGAGACATCGCAAAGGTGATTGCACTCGCATCTAGGCCGGCGCCTCCATGCACCCGCGCGTGCCTTAAAGAGGCTATCTCCGGTCGCGCAGGCGAAACTCGATCCAGTCGATCGACTTATAGACACGCTGCACCTCGCTTTAATGAGGCTCAAGGCTAAGGCGCCGCCGGCCCTCAAGCCGCTCTTCTCGTTCCCAGTCGCCCTTGGCCTGCTGCTGATAGTTTGGCTTATTCTTTTGTTCCGCATGTACTAGAATGGAGATCATCGCTACAACTGGCAGATGAGCGCCGGTGTCACCATCAGTTTTTTTGGCGGCTTTTTGGAGCTTGACAATGCTCCTAGAGTCCTGCAGGCATTTAAGCCTGTGCGAGATTGCTTTCTGTTCTATGCCTCTTCGAAGGCCGGGAGCCTGAGTTCGAAGGAGAAAGATTCGTGCTAGTTTTGTGTACGTATACACTAGCAGACCGCGCCCCGGGCCCGGCCCTGTGCAAGTGCGGCGAGTCCGGGCCGCGCGGCGCGCGGAGGTGCAAGGGGGGTACTTGTACACATTGCAGGGTACTGGGAGGGGGGGGGGAATCCGGGAGGGGAAGGGGAGGAAGGGGAGCTGGGGAGGGCAGAGAGGCAAGGCGGGCGGCCGAGCGAGGCGGGCGGGGTGGTGAGGTGACGAGGCGGACGGGTGGGGTGGCGACGCGAGCGGAGGCACCAGGCGGGCGTGCAGGCGAGGGCAGCGGCGGGCAGGCCCTGCGCATAGCCTGCACATACGCATAGCCGAGGCGTCAGCTCGCTCCGGACAGCGGCCGTGCGGGGGCGGGGCCCAGCGGGGGCGGCCGGGTCAGGTACGCAGCAGCGGCGGCGGCGGGGCGAACCTCCAGTCGACGAAGCTACCTGCACGTACCCAGGTTCGAAAAAAAGAAGGGGGGGGAAGAAGCGGGGTGGAGGGGGGCGCGCCATGAGAGTCATCGAGTTCCCTCCGAGTGAGTCGATGAGCAGCTTCGTCAGCTTGCCTGGGGCGCAGTAAGGTCAGCTTTGAGGGGAGGGGAGGCGCAGGGGCAGGAGGGGTACACACTCTCGCGGAAGGGCACGAGGGCATTGCTGTTGCGCATGTGGCGCTCGTTGCTCGCCAGCGAAGAGATCACCTTGCCTGGGGGGGGGGGGGGGGGGGGGGGGCTGTGGGAAGGAGGAGGCGGAGGGTTGCTTGTGAGGCGGGAAGAGAGGGCGGGAGGGAGGGATCCGGAGCGACGGGCGGGCGGGCACCGAGGGTGAAGAGGGACTTGTTAATGGATCCGGTCTCCAGCCCGTTCTCCACTTTGCCGTTCTCCCGAGCAGGGCGTACCCCCCGAGGGGCCGAAGGGTACGCGGCGCGCCTTGTTTCTCGTCCAGCGTACCCCCAGGGCGCCCCCGCCGGGGTTCAGGAGGTCCCGGACCTGCGCATCCAATCGCGCCGGCGCGGGAAGGGTACAGGCTCGGCAAGGGGAGGGGTACCTGCTCGTTATAGATCTCGAGGTACGTCATGCGGACCTTGAACATGCCGCTGCGGAGGGGGCTCGGGCGGGCGGTCCGCGGGCGGGCGGGGGGTACGATGCGGATCGAATCGCGAATCGCGTACCCCGCCTCGGCCTCGCGCTGGAGCTGCTGGTAGAGGAACTGCATGGAGCGGGGTATGATGCCGTCCCTTGCGTCCGCCCCGGCGTAGTTCTTGCTCACTGCGAGGGGCGGCAGCCGTTCAGCCGCGCCGGAGGGCGGCGGGCGGGCGCCCGAAGCCGACGCTACCGCGCACGGATCACGTGCTCGGCGCCGCTCATGGAGTACGTCTTCCCGCTTCCCGTCTGCCCGAACGCGAAGACGGTCGCCGAGTAGCTGCCGCGGCGTCGGATCAAATTCGAGCGGCCGCGCGGCACGGCGCAGCCGGGGACCCCGCACCCGTTCACGGCGGACATAATGAGCCGCTGGACGCCGCACGAGTCGAAGAGTTCCTCCTGCGGGGCGGGTCGGACCGAAAGCAGCGCCGCGGGGCGGATGCGGAGGCGAAGGCGGCTGGGCGCGCCTGGGCGACGGAGGGACCGAAGACCGCGCTGAATTTGAACGAAGTCGCGTTGAAGCCGTCAAAGTAGCCGTCGTCTGTCACCTGCATGATCTGCGCGGCCTCAGCGCCGGCGGGGCGCTCCGCGGGAGGGGCGCCCGCGCCTGCACGCTGCGCCCGCCATCTGCCTGGACCACGCACGGGTCCCCGCGGGCCGCCTCCACCGGATTCAGCGGCCGGATGCGCACCACGACTCGCACCTGCGCAGGACGCGTTCAAGCCTAACGAGGACCGGCTTATCGCGCGGGGCGGGCGTGAGCATCTAGCTAGGTCTTCCGGGTAGCGGCCGGGTCCAGATGGAACTGCGTCTATACAGCAAGCGCCCTGGCGCACCTTCTCCGGTGCCACCGACGAGCTGCGGCGCGGCAAGGCAGAGCCGGTCAACGACTAAAACAGCAGCGGGTGTGTCCCGCTAAGGGCGGATGCCTAGAGGCGCTCCTGAGCTCACCTTTCTTCATCCATGTCTCCCTGCGCGACTCCAGGCCGACTGCAGGCTTAGCTCAAGGAGCGGCACAGCCCCGCACGGGCCGAAGGCGAGCCGGGGCAAGGCGGCCTTGATCTTCAGCGCTTGTCAGCGGCCAGCCGGCTGGCCACCAAAGCGAGGTTGTGATGCTCGAAGCAAATACACAGCTGTACCCAGATTGAACTCGCCGTGGTTGCGCTGCGCCGCGGCGTCTGGGTACGGCATGTTGCGGTTATGACGCGGTGACGTCATTGCTGCCGCAGCGTCGATCATTGCCTTGCTGGATATCGATTAAAGTTTGTATCGGCTTCGCGAGCAGCTATAGCTAGTGTTTATTGCTTTTGGATTGCTGATCATTAAACGAAGTGACGCAGCTGCGAACGAAGCGATGCAGCCTGGTTCATCCGGCAGGGCACATCTATATCTACCCCCCCCTCCCGCCCCCCAGTTTTCAACAACCGACGTTTCATTACGAAGCCAAGTCAGCGCGCACTAGCGCTAGCGCGAGTACCCGAGTGACAACAGCAGGCGAAGCCTCCGATCTCTCCGCCAGTGTGGTTGTCAGATGGACGCATTCGTTGGAGGCGTGATTCTCCGCGCGCCACGGTTCGGATTCGGGCAATTATGCCACTCTCTTGCATCTTGGCACCGTTCGTTGATCACCCTCTCACCAGTTTGGCGTGGAGCGCCGGTGGTGTGGGCGGCGCAGAGCTCGAGTGTGCGCGCCTCGTCGACTTGGAGCTCAGCGCCGCGAGAGGTCAGCGGCAGTTCATCGTGTGCGCATCTGGATCGAGCGGCGACTCGAGACTGCAGATGCCGAGGTGCGCGTGCAGCTTTGTGTATCGGTTGTGCATCCGTAGCCGTGCCTTACGCCCGCGGCCGTGCCGCGCGCCGTCAGGTGGAGCTTGTCAGGAAGCTCTACTCTGCCGGCGACGAGGCCGGAATCATCACACTTTTCGCGAAGAAGGACGAGCTTCTCGCGAAGAAGGACGCGGAGAAGAACCTCATCACTAAGGAGAAGAACCGCATCGCTGAGGAGAAGAACCTCATCGCTAAGGAGAAGAACCGCATCGCTGAGGAGAGAGACATCGCAAAGGTGATTGCACTCGCATCTAGGCCGGCGCCTCCATGCACCCGCGCGTGCCTTAAAGAGGCTATCTCCGGTCGCGCAGGCGAAACTCGATCCAGTCGATCGACTTATAGACACGCTGCACCTCGCTTTAATGAGGCTCAAGGCTAAGGCGCCGCCGGCCCTCAAGCCGCTCTTCTCGTTCCCAGTCGCCCTTGGCCTGCTGCTGATAGTTGGCTATCTTTTGTTCCGCATGTACTAGAATGGAGATCATCGCTACAACTGGCAGATGAGCGCCGTGTCACCATCAGTTTTTTTGGCGGCTTTTTGGAGCTTGACAATGCTCCTAGAGTCCTGCAGGCATTAAGCCTGTGCGAGATTGCTTTCTGTTCTATGCCCTCTTCGAAGGCCGGGAGCCTGATTCGAAGGAGAAAGATTCGTGCTATTTGTGTACGTATACACTAGCAGACCGCGCCCCGGGCCCGGCCCTGTGCAAGTGCGGCGAGTCCGGGCCGCGCGGCGCGCGGAGGTGCAAGGGGGTACTTGTACACATTGCAAGGGTACTGGGAGGGGGGGG